>JAVQIZ010227217.1:0-15924 GCA_036023535.2 Galaxias brevipinnis | reverse complement strand
GTATGTATGTATGTATGTATGTATGTATTTATTTTATACAATTGCTTTTCTTGTTTTTAATGTGTATTTTTCATAATTAAATTAAAGCCATTTGAAATAATAATCTATAGAGCAGATTCCAACATAATGTTTCCATTTATGCTCTAGGTCTTTTTTTTAATTAAAACTAAGAGTCCCCAGGGACTGAATTCACACTACACAAAAATAATATATACTACTAACTTGCAAAGTTAAAAAAAATTTTTGAATTGAATTCAAAGCATGTGATTGTCATGTTGCTGCCAGGTCATCCTGAAAGAGGTGGATTCCTTGTTGTACGTGGATACGGACGTGCTATTCCTCAGGCCAATGGATGATATCTGGGCGTTCCTCAAGGCTTTCAACGCCACCCAGCTGGCTGCTATGGCCCCAGAGCATGAGATCCCCAAGATTGGCTGGTACAGCCGCTTTGCACGCCACCCTTTTTACGGGGTCACTGGGGTCAACTCTGGCGTGATGCTAATGAACCTCACAAGGATTCGGTATACTTTGTTCAAAGTAAGAAAATTCTCATCCTCCAGTCTTATTTTATAGATTCTATTGTAATCAGAAGTATTATGTAGATACCTGTTTAACCAGACCCCCTAGTATGAATCACTGGTGTAAATGGATCTCGCTTCACAACAGAAAATGTGAGGAGAGTGGGTCATGATTGAGGTTTTCTGATTTCCAGACTAATATAACAGGAGGAAGCTCTCAAAGCTTTATTAAGCAGCTCTCTGTCGCTCACCAAGAGCAGACACTTAGGCATTGGGCTGGACAAAGATGATCCTTTGAAAAAATTTATGTCTGCAGTTTATAATGTGTGAAGCCAAGTAGCGGTTTGAAATTGTCTGTCTGTTTTTCAGAACAGTATGATTCCAAACGGCCTGTCGTGGGAGGACCTCCTTCACCCCCTCTACCAGAAGTACAAGAACCACATTACCTGGGGAGACCAAGACCTTCTTAACATTATCTTTCACTATAACCCTGGTACAGTCACTGTTATTTAATTGAATTTAAAATATCTACTATGGCTAGATGATTTTGATTTGATTTGATTGATTTGATATTTTATGCTGTGGTATAGGTATAGGAAATATGTCCAAAAGACATTCATTCTATAGAAAATTGGTAAAATCATTATTCAGTATTTAACAGTTCCGCCATTGAATGCCTTTATTGATTCACTTATTTTGTTCATAGATAAATAAATAAATAAATAAATCAATAGAAAACAAGAAAAAACCTTTTGAAATGTACCAGTCGTCTGGATAGAATTTATCTGGACAGGTAACCATAGGACCTTGTGGCAGTGGGGCTGCAACAGCCAACTGACTCCCAGGTGTGAATGGTAATGGCTGTATGGAGGCATAAGCAGGCTTGGCAACAACAAGTGTTGGCCTGGCAACATAAATGGAAGCGGGCCAGTAATCACGCATCCCCTCAAGCGACAACGGTTGAGAAAAGAACATAGCCATGTGGAGGGAGCCAGTCAGAGGGTCTTTTGTACTCTCTGCCTCCCTCTTCTTTGGAGGGACTTTAAAGTTTTGTCTGATATTAGACCTTCCTTGCTTGCTCATGCCTTTTGTTAATGGGAAATCTCTGTAGTTATTTTGGAGACCCATATTCGGTCCAGTTTATGAAGGACTGAAATAAAACTCCTGTTATGATTGATTATGATTCCTCAAACTGAAATAGCAACATCCGAATTGTAATACTTGTAATAGCATGCAACATATTTAAATACATGGTTTGAGAGTCAATATATTTCCTTTAAAATAGATTTGACTATTCCCCTCGTTCATAGTCATGCAATGGTATTTTCGATAAGATTATTATTATTATTATTATAAGATTATAAAGAGAAATTGTATTAAATGCAACATAGGTGTGATGCAATGGACATGCAATTGTGTGTTGATTTGTTTCCAGAGTGTCTCTACACCTTTCCCTGCCAGTGGAACTACAGGCCTGATCATTGCATGTACGGGAGCAACTGCAAAGGGGCTGAAGAGGAAGGCGTGTCCATTCTTCATGGCAACCGTGGAGTGTATCATGATGACAAGCAGCCAGCTTTCAGAGTAGTGTACGATGCAATACATGATGTAAGTATACAGTAGGCCTATTACTAAATGTCAAACAGGCAATTTGTATTTCCTTTGTCCTTGTTTTTGCTATATAGTGTAACATAGTTTATTTAAACCTCTTAAACTGAACCTAAATAACGCAGTATTTTATAATATTGTTTTTGGTTCCCCTTTGGTAATTATTGGTGGTAATATTACAAAACTGTGGTAAAAAGCAGCCATGAATAATTACGTACTAAAAGGCAATGTTTCTCATTTGTAGTATCCCTTTGAGGACAACCTTTTCCAGTCGTTATTCTACCCTCTCCAGACCAAGTTTCTAGACACTGTCAACACCCTGTGTGGCCGAATCCCCCAAGTGTTCCTCAAACAAGTGGAGAAGACCATGAGAACTGTCTATGAGCGGAAAGTGATTCGGCATGTAAAACCACATAAGTAGCAAAAGACAACTGGATGAAGGAGGTTGAATGTCTCCCTAAAGAAATCTTTCGACGATGTCTTTTAGGCTCCCTGATGAAAAAGAGAGATTATTCCTGACTTGGAATTGATTGATATAATTTGAATGTGTTTACAATGTATCCATAACATATCATACATTCTATTTTCTTAGAATTGTGTTTGCAGACAATGTTATTCTGGTATGAAGATATGAGTGATGATTTGTGTGTATTGGAGGAGCACAGACATGCAGTGCTGGTCAGTGATGCTGTGACGTAGGCTTGCCTTAGTACCTTCTTACAACCTGTCTGGCAGGTTAAGGATTGACAAGCTCCTGGACAACCACCTTCTTACAGAGACTATAAATTGCTATTTTATATTAACATAGTTTTACTGTATCTTGTCGTCTGAATGTGCATGGAAAAAATATTTTTATTTTCTCTAGGATCATGTTGTAAGTAATTTCAAATTATTCCTGCTCTGCCTTAGGAAAGCAATTTTTTAAATTTTATTTCAGACAATATTTGTGACGGAGTAAAGCTTCAATAGCTTGCAGCATATGAAAAAAACTGTTCCTGTCAGTTTTTTTATGTTTTCCCATTCAATAACTTGAAGTGTTAGCTACATGAGTACAAGTCTCAAATTGCCAAATATCAGTGTCAGTATTAAGCATAGACCGAAATAAACAACCACCAAAGTGAGGGCACTCAATGTTTATCACAGCTTAAACGTGCCATACACCTGTTGATTGTTAGATGTTGTACAGCAAAATTAATGTTGTTAAACACTGCAAAGTGTACACAGGATGTTTTTTTTTTACCCAATGCCAACTATTTAGGTCTGCCAGAGTTTTAAAGTGAAAAGCTCATTCAAACTGCATACCTAATTGAAATGCATTTATGTTGGGCTTTTATGTATTTCTTTGTATCCGACTAAATCAGTTGGAATGTATGTATTTTGTTTCCGCCGTTTATTTATATTTACAAATCAATGAATTAATGCAGCATTATTTCGTCTGACTATTATTGCAATACGTTTAAGCATTTCAGTGGAAATACAGCTGGTTTGCTCAGATCTAGCTGCAGTGCTAGTAAGAGCAATGATCAATGTGCGGATTCAACTTGATCCGAGGGCAGCCCTCAAAAGTGAATTACTGGGGCTCAGTCAAACGTGCACGCACATGGTTCATATACACCAAGATAATTTGCAACATATCATAAGAACTTCTACTATGTTACTTTTCAAAGCATCACACAACTGGTTACAACAGGCAGTGACCTCACGAGCGCCATATTAAAATGCAGCTTCTTCCTCTCCTTCTCACTTTGTATCTGTAACGCGCAGGCACCACTGTCTGCCCAGCTAGGTAGCAATTAGATTGACAGAGGGCAACGACATGATGGAAATTGACTCACTCCAAGAAGCGCTGAAAGGTTATACAGCTTTTTATAAGTAGTGTAATATATTTATTAAATACAAAAAAAAAAATGTTTTTGTGTTTGAAAGGAACGCTCCAGTGTTTACAGAGTTAACATTATGTTGACAGATGCTAGCCTAGCTAGTCAACGCTAGCAGGTTAGCATTCAACCGGCTAAGACAGCTAATGTTAGCCAGCTAGTTGGCATCTTTAGTGGTTAGCTAACTAGCTAACCTTATGCTGCTTGCCAACCTGTCTGTCTTTTATCCTAACGCAAGCAATCTTAAATGATATATTAGTTGTTTTGCTAAAGCGTTTGCCAAAGCTTTGTTGCTAGCCTTGCTTGCTCTTGTGACGTTAATTTAGCCGCTACTTGTCATAAAGCTAAGCGATAGCTAACTAACTAGCTAATGTTAGCAACAAGCTTGCCCAATAGTTATGTAAATTGTTTATGTTAGCCAACCGATCCTCAGTAAGAGTCATTGTTCTACGTTACAGCTGTAGTAATAACGTTAAATAATTAGTTGACTACTGCTGTTTACATAAAGCTATCATTCAGTGTTTGATATATTATCACTAAAACATGGCATTTGCTACAGACCTAATCTAATGTACTTGCTATATCTAACTTCACTGGCTAATTATTAGTAACGTTAGCGTTAAATAATTCTGTGTCACGTTAACACCGAGATTATTTACATGCTGCCTCTTTTCCCTCTACAGACTTTGATAAGAAAGGGAAGAATGAGGCTACTCCTATTCTGGACCAATTTCTTTGTCATGTAGCAAAAACAGGGGAGACGCTGTAAGTCATATTATGAGTAGAAATTATTTGGCAAATAGTATGCATAAGGTTTTCATTCACCAAGTTTATTTGCTTGGTAAGCACGTTTGGCTGGCTGACTGGATTGTGTTTTGTGCTACTACCTGTAAATAAAAGCTACAGTTTTTTTTTTGTTTCACTTTGCATGTAAATAAAAGACCCTTAGATCCTCTTTTAAAGAAGCATGTCATACTATTCTCATTTCAGTAATAGTGAGCTTCCCTTTATCTTTTGTTTCACTTTTGAAGGTATTCATCAAGTAACTGTCATGTCGTTGTTTCTTCCCTCCAGAGTTCAGTGGTCTCAGTTTAAAAGCTACTTCCTTTATAAACTGGAGAAAGTGATGGATGACTTCAGAGCCTCGGCACCAGAACAGAGAGGACCAGCAAATCCCAATGTGGAGTCAATTCCATTCGAAGATATGAAGGAGAGGATACTGAAGATTGTCAATGGATACAACGGGTATATACTAAACCAACATGCCAGTTTCCTAACTTTTATGATAAATAGCTCTCCTACAACTGTCCATGGTACATGGTGGTCTTGGCTGATATTTGCCATTTCAGTACAATAGCGCCATCTACTGAAAAGGTCACTAACTTTCTACCATTGCAAAAAAGGCAATGACAAGTATTAAATAGCAGTGTTACATTAATGTTTTGAAAAAGTATTTCATCCCAATTTAGAGAGATAATTTTTTTTCTGTCTGCTTTTAAATAAATGTCAAAATCTTTGTGGCTCGATTCCAGAATTCCGTTTACGATCCAGCGTTTGTGTGAGCTGCTTACAGAGCCTAAGAGGAACTACACTGGAACAGAGAAGTTCCTACGAGGGGTGGAGAAGGTAATTCAACATTTGACGTCTTTATATTGTGCAGTTACTTTTTTTAATACTACACATATGCAAGATACGGTACAGCAAAACAGAACCTTTATATAGTCCCGCTGTAAAGCTTTCAATGCAGATACACGTCCAAATAATCCGTAAAGAAACAGGAACATAGTAAATTGTAGATAGCCAGGTTGTGTCCTGCGAATGTGATATGTATATAAAAAAAATATTAAAAAAATGTAAGCCCCTTAACTTGATTTATTAAAATGTGTTCAGCTTTTCAATAATTTTCTCTCTATTTTAGAATGTCATGGTGGTGAGCTGTGTGCATCCTACCTCAGAGTAAGCATTTCCTCTCTGTGCTACCAGCATATTTGCTATAGATCAATGTCCTGTTTTCACTGCAATTAAACAATTTTTTTTTCTGCAGCAAAAATGGATGCAGCAGTGTCAGCAGAATGAATGGAGTAATGTTGCCTGGGAACACGTCTGTTTTTACAGAGAGGTGAACCAGGGGTTCCAAAGCCCACTTTCAATTCTTTATTATGCATGCAGAGCAATGACGCTCTGTGCTGAACTGGAGTTGTCCTTCGTGTATCTGATGACCTCGCCCCGTTGTCCTCCTTGTCTTAGGAAGGTAAATGGCCCTGGGACTCCTCGGCCACTGAACAGACAAAAGGTGTCCCTGGCCAGCTCGCTAGCAACAAATGGACTGCCAGACAGTACAGAGAACAAAGAGCCCACCACAGGGCAAGAACACCACCTAGACTCTAGGTAACTGACGAGCACAAACACCTCGCCGAACCTGTCTGCCTTTGACCACTGACGTTTAAGTCGAGTTAATCCACTCTGTTCTGCTGTTTCTCTCTCTCTCTCAGTGAGGTTTCAGAGTCTGGCTCTACCCTGGGGAGCTCTGTAAAGAACAAGCACCCGGACGAGGAGGAAGAGGACATGGAGGCCGAGCAGCACGAGGTGAAGAGGCTCAAGTTTAACAAGGAGGACGACGACGAGGAAGAGGAGGACGAGGAAGAGGAGGAACAGGTGGAGCCCCTCAGACCTTTGCCCGCTGACAGCTTGTCGGAAGAAGCTGAGTCTATGGTCCAAGGGAAAGGGGACGAGCGCCGCAATGAGGACGAGGAAAAGGAGAACGAGGCTGCCAGCACTGGCGGAGCAACTGAGGACCAAGGCATGACATTTGAGTTCAAATCACTTCTGTTGTTTACATCAAAACGTTTTTCTTTTTTTTCATTCATGAATCTCATAGAAATTATTTGCCAGATACAGGGTGTGACCTTGACTGTGACCCTCTCAAGCTCAGTTTTTGTTTTTACATTGTCTCATCTTTCCCTTTCTCTACGTCCCTGCAGAGCCATCGAGCACGCAGGTGGAGGTGTCTGCAGGGCTGGGCCCGAAGCCCAAGGAGCAAGCGGAGCGGGAGGTGCCATGCGGCTCCCAGGAGGAGGCCAGCGACATGGACCAGTCGGAGCAGCAGGCGCCCGCCGGCGTGCTGGAGAGCCCCGATGCCAGCAGGGACAGCGACGACGGCAGCGAACCCGTCAGCAGCAGCAGCAGCAGTAGCAACAGTAGCAGCAGCGAGGAGACCTCTGCCACGGCGGCCAGAGAAGAGACTGCCCCCACTCCTTCCAGCAGTACAGGCGAGCCCCTCACAGAGGGTGCCATGGAGAGTGGCAGTGCGGACACGGGGACCAGTGACGAGCCCATGGAGCAGGACTAAAAACACAGGCCCGGCCATCGTCTGAGACCATAAGACATCTGTCCTCGAGTTCAGCCTGGCTGGCACTAATTAAGATGAGGACACTTTTCCACCTCGTCCTCTTACATACTTCAAAGCCTAGTCTCTCTTCTGGGCACTCCTCTAAAATGGCTACCTGTCCTTGATGTGGGCATCCAAATCCTTCATGATTTTTCTTTTTTGCTTTCAATTGCCCTCTACTTAATTTAGATTGAAAGATTTCATTTTGCCCGAGTGAATGGAGATCCATTTGACGATGTACTGCTTGGATACTTGGTTTCCCTGGTTCTTTATTCCTCTGCCAACATGGGCATTTGGATAAGAAAGGTTGAGGCCTCTGTTTGTGTCACTGTTGGTCACTATCAGCGCCTCACCACTGTGGTTATAAAACGCCACAGGCCAGCCATTCACTCACTAGTCATGCAGTCACTTCGAGGATGAATAACTGGCCAGCAATTATTTTTTTTTACACTGTTTCTGACTGAAGAGCCCCTGCAGCTTTCACCCAATCTCCATCGAGTCTGTGCTCAAGTGCCACCTTGGCTGGAAAAAAAAAAAAGCTTATTTTTTGTTCCTTTTTGTCCATTTCTTTGTGAGATGGGATTATTGAAGTAGTGTATTTCCATATGTGTCCTTACTCTCCATTGACTGCTTGTGTTGTCTTTGCTATATTACTCTGCCGATCCCACTGAAGAATACTATGACTTGCTACCTTTACCTCGTAGGGGTGTCCCACGTTAGATTGTTCATTTTGGGTGTGTTGAGCCACAATAATTTATATGAGCATTTCAACTAAATTACTTATTTTGGGGTATGTTTTTGACAGCCAGTTGTTTAGTTTCCAAAACCAGCTGTAAGTACAAAGATAACTTCTGCTTTGTATTGTGATGTCACCACGTTGTTTCACTGACAGATATCCAAAGCAGTTACTGGTTACCCGACTACACCTGTTTCTGCAGCTGTACTTTTTGATATTTAGAATTTTAAATTTCTGTAAAGTAGATTTTTGTAGATTGTAATACAGTATGTGTTCACTGCCTTTGTGAAACCATATATAATTGTATAATTTCTGTGTATACTCTGAATGCTTTTGCTTTCAATGCAGTATTCAGATAAAGCAATAAATGTTAACATTTTCATGTGTGGTTGTCTTGCTTTCTTACTCGGCAGCGTCAATGTTCACTCTGTTAGTATCGCTTCATGTCACCGCAGCAGATGAGCTTTTCCCATAATTCTAATAAATACGTAGTTACTGCAAAACAATCCTTTGAGACTCACGTACAGTACAGGAAGGTCTTCCCAATGTTATTCTAAAGGATACTGAATAGTAATAGAATTTTACTCAGACTTAAAATGGCTACAATACATTTTTGCTGAATTATTCTTTCCTGTTATGTGCCTCTTGCTGAATGTTTAATCCAGGTGTATTTGTGTAAGCACTGCAATTTCATGGTTGTTTGTCTTCATTTAGTATCACTGCATTTTTGAATACGCTTGGCTGGAGAGCAGAAGCACACTCTGGTATAAGCTGTCTGTTTGGTTAAATAAGCAGAGGTTCAGGTACAGTCACTATGGTGGCAAAGGTTCACTTAGGTCGCGTTACAACATTGTCTGGTTCTCTGGTTCCAAAACTTGCTCCTGAAATTTGTCCAGACTCTCAGAGGAAATAAAAAGTGGATTGTGTAAATCCGTTCAGCAGGCAGCGGCGTTTAAACAGTAGTCTTTGTAGACTTGTCTCCAGGGAAATAAATGCCTGGCCAACAGGGGAATTAAGAGCAGCTTGAAATCAAATGAGCTTTAATTTGATCCCTGCTCCATGAGTGGCAGAGGTTATTATAAGGAGCCAGAACACTCGTGACTTTCACACAAGCTGTCTCTTAAGAGCTTGATGACATTTAGGGTTTCTTCTGACAACATCCTTATACTCTAAATGATTAAACTGCAAATAGTGCTAAAATAATGGGGTACAGGCAAAGCAAAAGTCCGTTTAAACACATTCTGACAGTAAAGGATCCAGGCCCAGATATATACCAGGTAGATGGATGTGTGCCTGTTTTGTGTCCTAAAAACGTACATGTTTACACAAGTCTGACTTTTGCTTTGGCTGTGTATCTCATTATTTTCGCACTATTTGCAGTCCTCTCTTTGATATCAACTCTCTTTATTGTTTTAACCCAGGAGACCTATATTCATTAGTTAGGGATAAACAGCTGAGAAAGAGCGTGAGTAGGCGTCCCAGCCTATTGTCAGATCTGCATTGAGAGTAGCCTTCATTACCCCCTGGCTTTCTGCCTACTTCCGAAAACAAACTTCACGCTGCACAAGGACCGGAAGCCCTTTTTGGAGTGTGCAAATATTTAGAACTGCTCAACTCTTGAGGCTGTTTTTTAATCATGGCGTCCCACAAGGAATATGGTGTGCAATAAAGAATTGCGGGTGTGTGTTTTAATGCTAGTGTTTCCCTCTCTCACTGTTCAAAGAACTGTTGCACATGTGGTTTTGGCTTTATTTCATGCATGTATAATCATGTTTGGAAATAGCAGTTGATTGTTGTTTGGCACTGGGGTACATCTCATACTGGGATGAAATGGAAAGTGAGTTGCCGATAATTGCACATCACAGGCTACAGACACACTGTTGCCAAATTTTCCTTCTTGTCACTTGGCTCCAGTTTCCCCCCCACTCAGTTCTGTGAGATTAAGACATAAAGCATGCTGAGAATGCGGGCTTTTCCAAACTATACATTTTAGCTGATAAAATCTCTTTGAGTATAGGTTTCTTTCAAGTTTCTTTGGATAGGGAAACAGTAATTTATTTATAAATTAATTATACATTTATATTCATAGTTACATGAATCATATGCATACGACCATCTGTCCCAGGAGCTGAAACTTTTCCTTGCACCAGTGCATAACCAATCAAGTTAATTGCCTTTTAGTTTTAGTTTCAGCCTAGTTAGGGCTAGCCTCTTGAACAGACACCAGGGCAAAGTTTCATATCTTAAAAGTTTGATTATAGACCATCATGGTGTGACTACAACCAGAAGGAAGAGAATTCAATGTGACCTTAATCTGATAAACATTTCCGTATAAAGAGGATTCACTTGAGGATTCCTTGTTGCTTTTTGACATCTTCTGGTGCTCATAAACCCTCAGCATTTTCCTGCAACAGAAAGGGCAGTTGGTCATACTTAGTGGTCAAAAAGGATGGAAAGTTCCCAGACAGAACATAGTGTCTAGACTTTACTGCAGCCACCGTGGTCAGGCAAAACCATGTCTTAACCCATCTCTCTGCCGGGGTCCGACATCTCGGCATGCAATATATGTGTCATCCAACAGAGGGTACTGTTTAGTTTCCAACACCGATGTAACATAATTATCCTGGTCTGGAATAAGGCAACCGACTTGCTGCCTGGCTGTCTGTTGCTTCTGAGAGGCAGCTTTGACACTTCTAAACGTCCTCCATCAACTCACATGTTCCTCATCATCATGCACCCTGTCTGACCTCATAGGGCCATATCAAATGTAGACAATTAGATGAACTGTAAGGCGTACAAGGTCCAACACAGACTAGAATGATCAGGAATATGCTGCTGTACTAAACTGTTCTGACAGGGTTATGCTACTGTAGATTGTGGAAAATACTGCAAGCATTACTGTATGCAACAAAAATAAGACAGTTTTTCCATATTTTGCTTAATTGTCTGGCAGACAGGAAGAGAAAAATATTCTGCACCGCTCCGACAAATGGCAAGCGTTACAAGTGGGTGGGCCCTTTGTTTGTGTATAGAGAGAGAGAGAGAGAGAGAGAGAGAGAGAGAGTGCGTGAGAGAAGCGCTTGTTTTTTGACAGTGGCACACCATCCAACCAAAGCGGTGATACCAGAGGATGCACCAGCCGGATGGTAAACTTTACAACATCACTTGTGTCGCCTAGTGGTGAGGGAACAGTGAGAAATACCGTGGGCCACTTTGAAATGCTCCAAGGGTGTCCTAGGGGACGATGTCCTCTGATTCAAGGGATGTGAGGTTTGATTCCCACTGCTTACTACGGGGGTGTCATGCTTAGCTGGCGTCTACTTCAGGTGACTGATGTTTGAGCTGTCACCTACCTGTCAGACTGGCATCCCCAGAAAGAGAGAGAGAGAAAGAGAGGAATGGGAGAAAGTTCGTGGAGATGAAGGTTGTCTGTGTATGTTGTGTGCTTCTGGTTCAACTCTGTCAACCTGCAGCCATGTTAAACAGCTGAGCACCTATGTACACACATCAGTTCACACATTAGACCGCCATTGATTTTACGACTACACCTGAAACATTGAGACATATGGGAGAGTATAATGGATGCACCTCTTTAATCCCTGATTTCTATGCCCTTTTCTTCATTCTTTACTCAAGGAATTGACATGTACATCTGCTTAACAAAGCATTGAGACAAAATCATGCATCCCTCCGGTTAACACCCCAGGGTAATTTCATTGGTTCAATATTTATGGCCGGAACATTCAGTCTAGTGTGACAAAGGAAATCCTTGTTGACAAGAATGAAATAACCACCGCCCCATGTTTTAGTGCAATTAGAGATAAGCCCCAAAACAGATCCCCTGGGTGAAATCTCTATACACACTTTCTGTCTTTCTTTCTTTCTTTCTTTTTTTATTTCTTTCTTTCTGTCTTTCTTTCTTCCTATCTGTCTTCCTTTCTTTCTTTCTTTCTGTCTTTCTTTCTTTTTTTCTTTCGTTCTTTCTTTCTTTCTTTCTTTCTTTCTTTCTTTCTTTCTTTCGTTCTTTCTTTCTTTCTATCTGTCTTTCTTTCTTTCTCTTTGTGTCGTTTTTTTGCCTTTGTCTGCATATGTCTCTGTGATCTTCCACATCATTTCAGCTGCACTCCTCTCGTCTTGAGGAAATGCTCCAGTGGTGACATCTTCCTTTGAATTTGTGCCATTTGCTCCATGTTCCCTTTCAAGTAGATACATGTTCGAATCATTAAACTACCGAGCAGGAATACTTTTTATTCCGTAAAAGCTGTTTGCCGCTTTTGCTTGCACATTCAACATACAGTAGGCAAATGGATTACACTTCCCTTGCTGCCATGATGCTAGTAGCAGTCAATATAAGAATCACTTCACACGACACAGAGAATAAGCACATGTTGTGGGTCACTTTAATATGAACAAAATGGTAATACAAAAGTATATAAAATTGTCTTGATATGCTGTTTAATTCTAAACCCGAGGTTATATTTTGAGTTCATACATGTATTGATTAATTTGATTACCAAGGTCTTCAGGTTACCGCCTCTATAAGTAATAGCTCCATCTAATGAAGTGCAGTAATTGACTGTGCTAGCAGCATCTGCAGTGTAGTGCTCTTTTGGCCTTTTTCTGTCAGCCACTCAGACTAATGGTACTGAAGAGTCCTGTTTATAACACAGCCAGGGCTTTTAGAGACCATTTTGTGAGAGGCAGACTGCTCTTTGCGTTCGGTTGTTAAAAGTGCGAACGCGAGACTAATAAAGACTCAATTAGAGAAAATCTGTGTGTGATCCAGGTGTTAAGAGTGTGTGTGTGTGTGTGTGTGTGTGCGCGCGCGTGTGTGTGTTTGCGAGCGTGTGTCTCCTGCCACTGGAATAGACTGTCTGGTCTAGGAGTAAGAATAAGTGCTTGTTAGGCCACAGTGAAGAGAGACAGGAGAAGGTGACGCTGCGACTTGTTAAAAGTGAAGCACGACTCGACTCTCTTGTTTTTACAATGCAGCGGTGGGGTTTGAAAACAGGAAAATAGGTGACCTAAATGATCAGTTAAATTTCCTATTGTAGCCCACAAAACCTTTTTAGTGGAAATCATACAAGTTTTAAGCCAGTTGACTCACTAAACACTATATGCCTATGGACAATATTTTGTCTTCATTTATTGAAATCAACACAGATGGACAGATTCAATAGAGTGTTTTAAACTGGCTTCTTAAGCTGTATTGATCGTAAATGTCACTTGCAGGAGTATAGAGTAAAAAAGGTGCATGTCTGGGAGAACATGCCACGGCTAAATGGAGATCATATTTGGTCAAAGCAGGCCTCATAGAACAACCTGCACAAAGAGCACTGGTAATTTACAACCAAAACAGAACGGGAATCCAATTTTGGGCTTCTAGTCGTATCTCAAATCAATAGCAGGAAACAACAGTGTTACTCACAGCTGCACACTAAGCACATCACAATATCAGAGTTCAAGGGATCAGCATATTCTTTTAACTCCCTCTATAATTACTGGCTATGTGTAATGGCAGATCCATCATAACAGTGCAAACAGGGCATTCCAGAGGGGAGCTGGTAAACGTTAAATCGATGCCATCTAAATAGCTATAGGTCGATTCGGCCGAAGCCTGTGGAGTGTGGCTTTAAGGTGGATGTTGTGGGCGTTAAAGTCTGCTTCTCCTTGTGTGTGACTGTGGTCAACCCAGCTCCCTCCCAGGGGGGCCGTTAGTGGTGGTATAATGGTCAATAAACCCCCTCGAGTCACAAACACACACGCACACACACACACACACACACACACACACACACACACACACACGCGCGCGCGCGCATGCGCACACACACACACACACACACACACACACACACACACAAATGAACAATCATATTTTGCTCCAGAAGTCTGACAGAAAGAGATAATGTTAGGAAAAGAACACATGGACCTGAAGCAAGTCAGTGAAAGTGTTAATACATTGCCATTGAATTCAACTTAGAAGTCCCATCTCCTTGGCTGCTTTTCTGTGTTGAGAATAGAGACTGGGTTGAAGTGAAGTCCTTCTATTCTGGCTTGTATCATGCTGATTGTGCTTACTCCCTTCATCTGGCTAAAGGAAAGATGTTTTTAATCGTGGAGAATGCCCTTGTCAAGAAGTAATTTGTGATTATTACATTACGACTTGTCCTGGCAAATCTTTCCTTTGTAGCTCTGCCAGAACACGGGGTGTGCAATAACGAAACTGAATGTAAGGGAGAGAAACAACTCGTTATGGCATCTCGCCCTGTGGTTGTGCTTAAGTACGTATGTGTGTCTTCCAGGCTTCACCGCCGAATAAACTTCAAATCTAGCAACAGGTGTAAGAGGGTGTTGCAAATTTAGTTGCAAAGTCTATAAAAACGTTCTATAAAAAAATATGTGCAAACTTTTTTTTATGACAAAGCGAAGGATTGAATATGTGCTGCACTTTTCAGTTGTTGACTCGTTGGCTGTTAGTCACCTCATATGACATTTCCATTTCTCAGTTTATTGTGGTTTCATGGAATCTCTTGATAATCATGCTATCAGCCACATATTTTTTTTGTCTTATCCATCTCTCTTTTTAACCCTGAGTACCCTCTCTTCTTTAGGACACTCATCCACAGCAAAAATGCCGAAGTTCAAATACCTAGTTATCATTATGTTTTTCAAATCTCTCATTCAAAGCACACAATTAAGAAAGTGTGCCATAGGGTCAAGTTTAACTTAGCCAATTTAAAATACAATGGCCTTTACTGCAGCCAAATTATACATGAATACAATGATTCTATCACATCTAACATGCGGCTACACTGAAACCTCTCACAAACTAACAGCTCCACACTGAAACCTCTGAACAAACAAACCAATAAAGGTTCTGGATCAGAAACCTGGAACAGCATTATTGTATTATTTTAAACAGTCATAACCTTCTGAATTGGGAAAATCTAATCACTTGAAGCACCACACGGGGAGACTGTTTAGTCCAATTCAGGAGAAGTACATTTGGTTAGTCATCATTTTCTGTCAAAGCCTAACAGAACTGGAAATCAGGACTCACCAACATTAAAGACATACATACATACATACTCCACCTTTACAACGCAGCTTCAAGCATGGCTCTCTGACTATCACAACTGCACACATTAGTATATTTTTTTCCAAGTCCCTTTGTTCCCTTTGTAATGTATCGATTTTTAACAAGCTTAATTGATGTTGTACCGTCATTCTTTTACCACTTGTTTATTTACCATTTTATGCCACAATACAGTACCAGTCAAAAGTCTGGACACACTTTCCCCTTCACTTCAATGGGAAACTGTGTCTAAACCTTTGACTGGTACTGTAGATTTTGTCAATTTGTCTGTTTATTTGCTTTTTGCTTATTTTTACCTTTTTCAACCAACCAGAGGACAATGGCTGGAAACTTGCCAAATGGGCTAAAGCTATCCCATTGACCGTAGTACAGTCAATTATTGTGGACTGTCCATGTTATTATAAACTAATAAGTAGAAATAAAAAGAGAAAAGCACTTCAGAGAGGATGTATGCCTGGTTTGGAGTGCTGGACGGCAGCGTGGGCAGTGTGTGTGTGTGGAGGCAGTTCTCTAGCTCTCAGTGGATAAAGCCGGGGCGGTCTGATGACATTGGCAGTGCCTATACTGCCAGAGTGATGGGACACAGAGCCAGAGGAAACTCAACCGGCCCTCTCACCCAGCTGACACTTCTGTCACCTCACCGTCGAGCAGGGGGCAATGGACTTGGGCTTGGCCTGAGGAGTATGTTGGCTGGCTGG
>JAVQIZ010227216.1:0-12253 GCA_036023535.2 Galaxias brevipinnis | reverse complement strand
AGCTATGTCAGATATAGCAGAAAGAAGTAGCCAGTGGCTGTGGATGAAAAGGAAGGATCCTATGTAGGCACAAATGTAAAGAACATCATGTTGAAAAACCATAGAAAGTGGTTTAATCTCAGGACAAAGGGATAAAAGGTAAGTCTTTCCTGCAGAGCGTCATTTACCAAGCCTGCAGGAACAGATTATCCTCTTTTCAGGTGGTAAGTATCCCTGCAGAGTTGGCAGAAAGCACCTGCAGGAAAAGGTAATAGGGATTAGGTATAGGGATATCTCTCAGCTTAATAAACAACTTTTTTTAGAGATAGAGCTCTCTCTCTATAGATATATATATGTGGCTGTGCAGAGAGCATTTTCAAAAAATTTACCTTGACTGAATTTCTAATAAATATCTTTAGTCGTATTGGTTGCACATTAAAGTCGAACTAACTTCTCCGAGACCGTAAAACCAAATGACCCCAAAATCGCTGTATATGATCTTCAGATGGTCTACTTTCAACACAAAACTAAGCTTGTCTATACATTCGTTATTGAGCTCACATGGGATAGACATTTATATTTAGGCCAGTGTTCAAACACCATGTTATTTTTACATTTCAGACTTTTAGCTAACTTGGACTTGCATTTGAAAGAAACCGTGTGTGGTTCGCGGATGAATCATGTCACTCACTGTAAGAAAAGTGGAGCGCTTATTGACTTTTATTGTTGTACTTGATGCAACAGGATGTCTTTTTAGAGACTGAACGATTCAAAACTCCTTTGTTGAATTAAATAAATTATTAACCAGTGCAGTTATATGTTTTTGTTGAGAGTTTAAGCATATATAAGATCTGGCTGCAACTAGATTTGGTCTGACAATATTTCTATAGCGTTATGTTTTGGTGCTATAATATTATATTATTTTGAAGACCTTAGACTGGTCTATGTTTGTAAAAACTTGACCACACCTCCCATGAATAGACTCTCACATGTCTTTGAGCTCAAGTCAAGTTGGTTTATTGCCGTACATGCTTGTAGGCATAGGCAGTGGTCGAATTGTTAAAAGTTAAGGGGGATTGTAAAATATCTGACCAGGTGTATATATTTATATATTTCAACAGCAATGAAAAGGTGCATTATGGTGACTTTGAAAGGTAAAAAAAATTACTTAATGACCAATTTAGCCAATCATTTCATGACCAAGTCATGTCACAAGTCACAGCGTGAGCGAGTCAAGTGCGACTCAAGTCTCCATCTCTGACCTATAGTGGTGAAAGGTGGGGCAGCACAGTGGCTCAGTGGTTAGCAAGAAGGTCCTGGGTTCGAACCCCGGCCGATCCAGGTCCCCTCTGTGTGGAGTTTGCATGTACTCCGAGTTTATATTGGTGTCCCCTCACCGCCATAAAAACACGCTTTCCCTTATATAATTGACATAATTGACATATTTACGTTTAATTTATAAACACTTAATAGCATCTTTAAAATGTATACTGGATTATGAAAACTTGATTCTCACACTCCCCATCCCAGTGTTAGGCAGGTAAAGATATTTCAGAAACGTTTTTTTTTCTGAAAGATTTCCTCTTTTTATTCCAAGAAAAAAGAAAGATAATTTCACCCCAAAGAATAAAATTAAACAAACGTATAATAATAATCATTAAGAGGATAAGAATTACAATTTTTATATTTTCTATAATAGTTTTTTGTATGATATTGGTGTCGAATTAAACATGCAGCTAAATAAGTCTGATGATGATAACGCTAAACATTTAAAATGGTGTTAGAAAGGTAGGGATTGTAGACAGATAATGTTGGATCTTTATTGGTTTGAAGAAGCAGGGTCTCGGACGAGTAAAGGTAGGAGGGAGGGCAGAGTGCTGGATGGATGGATCGTTGCATGATAACATCTGGAAAACAATTGTTGGTTTTTTATTGGCCTGCCTCCTTCCAGGGTTTAGGGGGTCGTCGGTCCGGTTAATGTATTTGTTTGTTTTTTTGCTGTTGTGGTACCCCAGTATCAACTACTATCAGGGGATGGCTCTCTATGTGTGGAGCTCTTCTTGATGCTTTCAAGGTACTCTTGTTGTGACACAGCCAGCACTGAGGCCAGAATCTCATCATCCTCCCAGTCTGTCAGACCTAGAAAAGGGAAATGGGGTCAAAAATACTTTTATTGTTCTAAAACATACCGGAGAAGAAGATGAATAAGCCCATTAACAAGTAGACTTTGGTGGTCATTTCAAAGTAGAATCCATATTACATATCGACTGATCACACAATCAAAAGGCTGGAACACTTATTCACAATCCGTTACTATTTATTTGTACAAGCTTATTTAAAAATCAGCAACCCAAGACAAGGGGTAAAGGAGGGATGGAGGTCATATAGAAGTACTACATGTAGCATTGATATGGCTAACGAACCTGATAATCAATGCTCTTGGCATTCTGCTGCAATAGTATAGCTAGTGTGGGGTACCTCTTACAATTTATGTATATTTCTATGGCAAGTCACTCTGCTCCCTTAATGGATTAGATAATTTGTGGATTGATGAGGTAGTTTGAAGACAGAGTCCTCACCAAAGGCGGTGGGTGACATCTCCTGCATGATAGCACGATACTCCAAGTGATGGCGCCCCACACCTTCCTGGTTACTAGGTCCTGGAGGACACAAACATAAACATGTAAACTCCATACACTAAATAATGTTCATTTTATACAGTGGGGTGTTAACAGGGGAATTGCCCTCTCTAGCATTCTCCTGGCATTGCTTGTCAAATTTATTTGTCTAATATAGCTTGGCCAATCATACAAATGCACCATCATAAAAATGCACCATTAATTCAAACATAGTAAAACAAAGAAAAGAAAAATGAGGCTATACTTTCTGTTTATAGTAAATATTAAGAAGGCTAATTGAACGCTCTAATTGACATAGTAAGATCTTCTATTATCTTCAACCTGAAGGTTGAATGCATTTTCAAATTGAAACACAAAATAAACCGAATTTAGCATTCATCTATTGCAACACTTAAGATGATGAGCACTTTTACACTTTTTTAAATTTTAACAGAATAAACCAAATTCTGCACGTATCATCTATTGCCACGCTTGAGATGCAAATAAGACTGTGAATGTAATCAGCCTTAACAGTACCTAAGACCTAGGCTAATGTATCATCAGACCACAATTATTAGACTTGAACAGATACATTTCCCACATTTTACACAGGAAATTAACAAATCAAGTTTTCATTCTTCATGTGTTCTGATGCTGCACATTTAATCTACAGAGATTGACCATTGGGAAGCAGGGTTAGGGTTTCAGTTGGCATGAATATTGCCAACAACATTCAGGTTCATGGGAAGAAGTGGAGATATGAAAGTGGTAAAAACATAATTAGTACAACTACATTGAACCCTTTGGCTCTATGTGTGTCATATAATTGATTTAAAAATACTGTTGCTCACCCACAAGTCACTAAATAATTTGGGGTCAACATTCATTACCGACATGCTAATACAATATGAACCTTCTAGACCCCTCGTCATCTGGAACAGGTCTGCTAACAGTCTCCAGAGTTGAAACTAAAAAAGGTGAAGCAGCATTTAGCTACTATGCAACAAATAGCTGGAACCAACTGATCTGTTGAAATGCTGTTTAAATAATTTGGTTAAACCATTTCATAGGCCTACATGTGAAATTAGGATAACACATTTTAAAACGAAGGTAATTCAGGAAACACAATTGAAATGAAAATGTTTTGATTCTTCTCATAATATTGAGCATCACATCTCCCCAGTAACGCGGCTTTTAATAACGCACCTGATTGAAGAGGCACTGACAGAGCCGACACACAAAGTACGCCCACGAATCAAAAGGTTAACTAAAATTATTTTTAAGTTTGATTTAAAAAGATACGTTCATTTCAACATTCAGTCAGCCAAGCACAACAATACAGAACTGGACACTTATAGTTCACCCATTTTCAACTTTGATATGTTTTTCATTATATACCAATGTTCTATTTTACACATAGTATTGACATGTATCGTTTCTCTATCAAACAGTAGAATGTAAAATGAGTCGGGAAAATGACCCCCTATTGCATCATAGGGGGTCGTTTTTAAAATTTCTTGAACTACAGCCGTTTCCAGCCTGCACAAGGTCCTTTTCTGGTTCTCTGAGTGACGTGCAACCAAAGGTGGGCAATTCAAATTAGGGGGAATGCGCCGCGCTAATTAGTCAATACCTGTGCTGTGATGTTATAATGATGGCATTACACCTGGATAGCTACTCATCTACATTGTCTGTGATCATGGCTTCTGAGGTTACTCATTTCACTGCAGATGATGACAACTTCATGAATATTTTGTTAGACAGTGAAACAGCCGTATTTATTTGAACTAGAATTTAGCGATAAGGAACCTTACAGAGAGCTCAAGTAATGCAACAACAGTTACTGGTAACGGGCGAACCAGCTGGAGCAGAAGAGCTAACCAAGGCTGGACTCGGAACTGGTGGTGCATTTGTGGATATTGCTTGTCGATGGCTATGGAGACAAAGTGTATGCTGCAATGAGTGGGACCGCGCACAGTTTCTGCTGTCAAGTATGAACGAACGTGTATAACTGAGCATGAAAGCTTTGCAGCGATGGGAACACAGTAGCTGTTTAGACTAGACAACCCGGTTGACTAATAAAAAACATTTCAGTGATATAAATGTGCATCTATAATTGTTTTCTTTATTCTACAGCATAGTTTGCTAATGTATTGTGTATTTTGCGTTTTTTTGTGATTATAAAAAAAAAATTATTACATGTTTTATTGTTTTCAATTTCGTCTGGCTGCATATCATTTGTTTCTGGAATGGATGTTAGAGACTTTAGGGAAACGTAATCGTATCCCCCTACCAGCATGTGTCGTCAGTAGAATACAAGATGCTTATCCATCTATTAACTTCACTGGCTTTCATGAGGTGCAAGACTCACAAGAGGGCTTGTAAGTGTCTGTTACACAACACTGTGAGGAGGGAATATTTCAACATTCATGAATAATTGATACGCCACATAGCTTTGACATGCCCACGCCCTGGTAATGGGGAGATGACAAGAAAGGGTCGCGCAGTCAACTATGGGTATTGTGATTTACAATGAATTCATCGTTTCAATGCCTGTAGTTGGAAAAATATGTTAATTTCACTTACACTTATCCTAAGATCTGAACATGTTCAATGTATTTACTTAATTTAGCCTAAAGAACCACATATATCCTTTTGTGAAATTGGTGAAGTATCCCTTTAAGCTACATTCAGCCCACCACTTTGTTAATGACACTTTTAACAAAATGATATTACAATAGTCATTATGGTTGAGGCCAGGACAAACCAGATAGAAGCCAACACCCACGTTTCGACCCATATGTTTTTTGTTTTACCCAGAACCAAACCCATAAATAAAATAAAGACAAATTGCACCCGCAAATCCCTTTTTTGCGGGTACCCGACCTGATGCAGGACTTTGTAGTGTGTGGGCCTATGTTCAGGCATCTGCATGAAGTTTGATTCCATGACAAATGTTGTAACTGAATTGATACTTATGTAATAATTATTGTAACACATTTTTATTTATTTGATTAGTGTTGATGATGAACATAGTGCTGCAACCAGCACTGCATCATCCTGTAGCCCAGCAATTGCTCAGGTCTGGTCAATCAAGTGCCTCAGCAATATCTAGTCCACCAACAGAGCACTCAAGTCCACCAGCAAAGGACACACCCAGAGGATTTCAAGCAGTTCCCAGGCCAACTCCAGTTGGGGAATACAATAAGTACATGTGGGGTGTGGGTCTCTCAGACCAACTCATTGGCACCTACTCTTCTCACCATAAGTTAATGAGGTTGTACAGTACTCTGTTTTTCAGCTTTCTGGACATTGCTGTCACAAATTGATTGATCCTCCACAAAGAACTATGTGCGAAGAACAACAACAAATCAATGTCACATCAGGTATTGCTCAGCTGCTCACTGCTGCAAAGAAAGGCACTCCATGGCAGTGTAAGGAGTGTCAGATCCCCCTGTGTGTGACACTTGACAGAAACTGTAATGATCAGTACCACTGTTAAGGGACCACTGAAATATTTATTTTTTCCAGGATAGTAGAATATTTTGTGGGAAAATGTCTTATAATGTCTGAAACACTACCCTATGATGCCAGACACCAGTGACTACAGCATATCTAAAACAAATTTTACTTTCATGCTTTTTTTTGCTGTTTTGCTAATAAAACTGAAGAAATTCAAGGTGCGTTTTTATTTTTTATTGTGGTCTTTATGTCATCTTCTACAATCCAAATATCTGGTTTGAATGTCACTTTATTAGCCCCAACTATACTGAATCTAGGAATATGTGTTACTTCACAGTACTACCAAAAATGACTACAATATTGGTTATAATGTAAAGATATCAAAAACAGCCAATAAAGCCCCTAGTCCTCAGAGGGTTAAATCATTCCTGTACTAATCAAAATATTGACTTTAAAATCTTTGGGGATCTTTTTATCCATAATTTACATATGAAATCCACTATTTATGTGTCATGTATCATAGTACTGTTATTAGTCACATTACATTACAATGTTGTAGCTCAATATACATAAAAATGTGTTACGTTTGGTTATTTCAAACAAACTGTTAAAAGTTTACTTCCGTGAAAGATGATGAAATCATATTTTCAGCTCAAGATCAGGCTGATAAAGATACTTTTGTACCGCTATATAACAGTGGGTGGCAAACTTTGTAGTAAGTTGAAAACATTTAACAACTAAAATCTGATGTGCGGCATCCTCAATGTTTACAAACATAGAACGTACGTACGTCTCCATTTTAATCATTTGGTGAACAAAGTATTTCTTCAAATTTTTCTAGTAAACACAAACTCGATTGATTTGCGCTTTCAAAACTTTGTAATGATTTAGGCTTTGCCTAACATTATAATATCCTGACCGACAATAATGAAAAATGGAGCTTCAGCAAAAGTTCAGGCAGTCAGCTCGCAGTCTGGCCTATGACCAGTACTCATCAAAGTGCGTACAAACCAATCATACAAACCCGTACTCAATCTGCTCCGATCAAGGAAGTGGGGAGTCTATATAAATATCCGGCAATCACTAATACGGTGCATCAACAAGGGAATGTTAATTATTTCTAAGGTGCGGGGACTATGCTATTCGCTCTTCTAATTTTTATCTTTCGTATGAAATCACTATTTTTGCGTTTTAATTGGTCATGTTGCATGTTCACTCTTGATTTGAAGCGTTCTAAATCTGATGAATTGTATGTTGGACGCCTGTTGGTATTTCTCGGCTGGTTTCTAATTTTGTCCTTTCCTTTCTTTGTCTTGCTAGCTGCGTGGTCGGCACGGGCGGCTGCCTTGGGCCCCTTGGTTGTCACCCCAGAGGGGAAACCGTGGTCCGGATCCTGGTTCTCGTCTCATCGATCGCCACCTGTGCCCGGACAGTGGACCGGACCCCGGTGGACACGCTGCGCATTCTTTAGCATCGGCGCGGCCACTTCAGCTGCTCTAAACTGTACAGCTGCATCGTAGTCGGAACCGGAGCACATTCAATCAGCAGCAGTGAAGATGAGTGCACTGCTTATTGTTTCGAAACTGTTTGAATCGAGACAAATGTTTTGTTAGTCCGAGTCTTAAGTCATTCCAAGTGAAACTAGTTTCACAAGAGCACTTGCTAATTCACAGCTTATGTTTTGTTCTTGATTGATATATTGATTATTCCATATCAATCAATTGATTAAACGGTTTGAGCATGTGTTCTTAAATCGCTGACAATTCGATCTTTCAATATTTCTACTGTTAAGAACATCATATTGCAATTATAAAACTCGCCTCTGCTTGGTGGTCGACGCTGGACTTCGTGGAATAGGCCTGCTCAATATTTTTTATGGACCGGGCACAAAAAAGTCCAGCACTCCTAGTCTTCAAGTTAAATTGCCTATTACATGTTCCCATCATTTTTGACGGGCAAACTTTGATACATTTTTTATCCTAGGCAGAGAACAATCTGTCCCCTCGGTTTTCGTGCATTCACTCTTCAGGAGATTGGTGAACCAAACTCTCCGCTTACTATCTACATTTATTTTTCGTTTGGATTGCGTTTGCGTTGATTGAAATCTGTAAAGCGGGACGCCTATATTTTCCTGGTTATGTTTGGTTACGGCAGTTAGTTTGGCTACTGTTAGCCTACATAGGCCCGTAATTTAAATTTGAGCTATAGTGAATGCGAATGTAAGTGAAGCACATCGGTAACGTTTAAGTGCCCAGCTAAAAGGCTATCTAGTGTTGCATTCTTGACTGTGGTGGGGTGTGTCAAGGGGATAAAGGCTATATTAATGTACCTAGCGGATTTGAAACTTCATTTAAAACACAATGCTACTGAAGACCTAATGTGCATAAGAGCTGTGGTAGCATATGGATCGTTGCGACAACACTGGACCTTTTCCGTCTTTTGTTTTCCTGGATTTATGTCTACCAAAGCAATTGTTCTTTACAGATTGCGTTGGGGGAATGTCCTATATTTGTGACCTCAAATGCACGCATGAAAACCAGTGCATAGAGAAAACAAGATGACCTATTTTGAAAGTCAGATGGTTTCAATGTTTAAGAGTGAAGAGCAGACTACTAAAACGAGCAGATCAGCTACTTCCAAAAGTTGTAAACAATTCCAAATCATTGTCATTCTACATTAACTGGGTTTAATACAGAACTTTGTTGTGCAGAGGGAGAAACGATAGCATTTCAAGGAGATAAGATGCCAATTGATTGCAGCTATGGGCTACTACAGAGGTGTACATATAATAATGAGAAATGATCTTGCAATGGGATCTTTATTATACAAGATGGTTCTGACAGAAATGTATTTGACACAGTGATTCTGGCCCTGATAATGCATGTACAAATGCAATTGCAAGCAGTAGGTTATGTGTTTGGTGCTGTAGAATTTAAGTAAGCTTATAGACTGCGTCAGAAAACAAACAGCTAAGTCGACGACACGTTTGCGGTTTTCAGAGTGCAAGTTTTGAGATTGTAGACTTAATTTGGGTAAAGTACCAAATGCAGTGCTTTCTCAACTTATCTTTAGCAAAGTATCCATTATTTCTCTGGTGATGCCAGACCAATCTCCGCATTCATTGCGCTGGAGAAAGGTCTGGCACCTTACATGGAGTTTTATTATATATATATATATATTTGTTTTGTTAATAATGGAGAACCACTCACTTGAACGGCGCTAAACCCAGGATGCAGCGATGGTGCCCTTGCAATAGTGTCATAGCAGAATGAGAGGAATCTGGATGAATCTGATTGGTGCCGACTGGAACAGTCGATGCCAATGGCAGGCTCATTCCAAATTGTACATCTGTTCAGCCAGAAAACTCTTACAATAAGGAGTAAACTACTATCAAAGTTGGCCATAGGTGCTTGGCTTTTAAAGGCTGTGATTGGCTACACGGAGAAGCCCCTCAACTCGGTAAACATATAAATCTTTTCGACACTAACTTGATTTAGATGTGCTGACAATTTATTAATAATATTTATTCATAACTTTCAATAAATTATATAAATCGGATGTTTAGACCGCCTAATCAATGGCTTCAAACAAACAAATAAGTAAATAAATAAATAAATAAATAGATAGAATAAATACAAACATATTGTCCTGCGTATGCGTGTCTACGGCTACGCTCATGAAAATGGTCTGATGGAATTCGAGCGCTTATGACCGTATGTTTGGCTGAGCACAGCTGTTTTTTTCGCAGGAAACGAATTGGGATATCGCAGTGGTTGTTCGGAGGAAGTATAGTACCAACTAGTGCCGGAAGTCGTGTTGACGTATGTCCTTCAGGTGGTCGATTTAATCTCCATGTTCAGTGTTGGGGGTTTGGAGAGTGTTCAGATTTAAAAAAGTATTAAATGATCATCTAGCTCTCCGAAATCAGTAAGGATGAAGGAATTGCACCATTGTAAGTGCAAGTAAAAGCTAAAGGAATTGCACTACTGTAAATGCAGGTAAAAGGAATGGCACCTGTGTTAAGTAAAAGGAATACCACCTGTGTAAGAGTCTGCAAAGATCAAGGAATTGCACTCGTGTAAGTGCAAGTAGGGATGGAGAGGGTGCACCCGCCCTGCATGTAAATGCATTGATTTACAATTGATTTAATTTGATTGATTTTGGTTGATTTATATTGATTTGAAGGGTGCACCCGGTTAAAGGAATTGCACCCGTGTAAGTGCAAGTTAAAGCTAAAGGAATTGCAAGTGTGTAAGTGCAAGTAAGGTTAAAGGAATTGCACCTGTGTAAGTGCAAGTTAAAGCTAAAGGAATTGCACCCGTGTAAGTGCAAGTAAAGGTTAAAGGAATTGCACCCATGTAAGTGCAAGCAGGGATAGAGGAATGGCACCCGTGTAAGTGCCAAAACGAATCAGGAATTGCACCCGTGTAAGTGCAACTAGGGATAGAGAGGGTGCGCCCGCCCTGCATGTAAATGCATTGATTTCCAATTGATTTAATTTGACTGAAATTGGTTGATTGATTCTGATTTAAAGGGTGCACCCGGTTATAGGAATTGCACCCGTGTAAGTGCAAGTTAAAGCTAAAGGAATTGCACCCGTGTAAGTGCAAGTAAGGTTAGAGGAATTGCACCTGTGTAAGTGCAAGCAGGGATAGAGGAGTGGCACCCGTGTAAGTGTCAATACTGATCCGGAATTGCACCCGTGTAAGTGCAAGGGAAAGACTGCTAGTATCTAGTCATATACCCCTAAGTTCATTTAGTAGGAAGGTTGAGTCTGCAGGTTGGGGATCAAAGTATGAGTGCTCCCTGCCTCCGGATGATGTAACGGATATATGCAGCAGGGAGCTTCAATATGTAGCAGACTCAACCACGCCAAATTTGATGCATAAATCAAATTTAATAAATATTTAAAGACGAAGAGCTTGTCTGACTGAACTAGCATTGTATCAGAATATTCTACAGGTTGTACACCTGTTGAAGAACCACTGATTTCAGACGAGTTAGGACAACTCCGGGAGACATGGAAACTGGGATAAACATCTCCACCGTAGTGAACTATTCCTTTTAGTTAGCTACCAAATTCACAACAAAAAGTATTGCTGGTGTTTATAGGAAATTGGTCTTCTCCATTTGAAGTTACTAGAGGCAGATTATCTGTAGGAGGGGATTTTGGCGACCCCTACCATTTGCTTGGTGTAATTATTTCCCCTAACCATCGCAAAGAAGACGTGCAGGATGCTCACTCTCAACTGCTAGCACGATCATAGACTATACTCCAAGCATGGGCATCTTATCCTGATTTAGTGACGCACTTCCATAAAGCAAGTTGTCACATTTTTGCGGGAGATTGCACCCGATGGCAGACAAAATTAGTGTTAAATATTGAGCCTTCAAGAGGACTGATCTGAACTGCGATTTTTTCATTCTCCCAGACATTACAATGTGCTATCAAAAGAAATGTACTGTTAATACGTTAATATAAAAAAGTTGCCTATAGGTGTTTTAATCAGCATTGGGGCAGCAACCTTTCCATATTAAAGAAATATGTCCACATTTAAAAATAAAATAGGTAGGCAGGTAGTTACAGTACAAACTCAGCAGAGAAAGTGCAGATAAAGTCTGTTTTTAATTGAACCGTTACAGCCTGTACTGCTCTCCAGACACTCCTTTACACAGTTCAAAGAAGACAAACTTTCAACTCTCTCTATGTACTCTCTATATACTTTCTTTAATGATTCTCCACATTTCCCCCCTCTGAGCCTTACTCTGGGGCCCGTTGCCCAAATCTACTTCAGACGATGACATGCCCGGGGGAGGGATTTAAGTGGTGTCCTCCACCTGGTGTTTTATTGCATGGATTTAACGTCATCTTTGACACAGAGGAGCAATTATATGGTGTCTTAATTCCCAGCCAATTTGGCAACTTTGCCCCGACACCCACGGTAAATCAGGACCGATGCTTTCCAGTATAGGAGAGATGAGCGAAGAGGAGGAGGAGGGAGAAGGGGAGATGGAGGAGAGGAGGAGGAGGGAGAAGGGGAGATGGAGGAGAGGAAGAGGAGGAAGTGGAGGAGGAGGGAGAAAGGGGAGGACACTGCTGCAACATGGCCCTGGCTCCCTGCACTGTGTCTTCCTGTAGAATATTAATGTGATCGGGTGACATTTTGCCCACTGCGATATACGGAAATGTCAAA
>JAVQIZ010227187.1:0-49019 GCA_036023535.2 Galaxias brevipinnis | reverse complement strand
CGTCCAGGAAGGCCTCGGCCACGTCCAGGTACAGGTCCCCAAAGTCCTCAGGGCTCTGCTCCATCAGCCCCGTCAGCATCATCTGGACCGGGGGCAGGGAGGGGTGTGTGTGTGTGTGTATGTGTGTGAGAGAGGGGAAGAATGCGGTTGTCAAATAGCCAGTAAGCATAGAATTCCATCCCGTGATCCTTGGAAACTGCTACCTATTCAATACTAATCATTCGAAAACAAACGCCACACGCCCAGACGGGACCGTGTGCATTATACGTGGACAGAGTGTTGTCAAGATGCAACCTCCCACACGCAAAATTATAACACGCACATTTACATCCAATCCAATGATGACGTCACATTGTATGCAAATTCCTAATGGATTGAAGATGAACCCCCGCACACAAAGACAGAAACCCCCACAAAGACAAACACACACACACACAAACACAAACACACACACACACACACACACACACACACACACACACAGAACCCCCCACACAGACAGAAACCCCGACACAGACACAGACACACAGGCACACACAGAACCCTTACATCCAGAGGCTTGTAGACGTGTTGGTGGATGAGGCAGATGATCAGCTTGACTCTGATGTCCATGGGGACGCTCTCGGGCACGCGGACGTCCCGCACCTCGCCTGCAGGGGGCGGCAGAGACACGTGACCTCACTTCATGTCCGCCAATCACCACACAACATACACACCCATATCAAGGCCCATTTGTTTCGGGTCGAGTTCCTCTTTCAAGACCGGCAGCTCTGAACCTTGCTTGATAAAATGGGGTCACCTTTGAGACACTCTGATGATGTTAGCGCACAAAGTGAGCATGGGCTTTGGACCAAAGGTCCGGGGGATAGAAAGGCAGCCGCTTGTACCTTCCTCCACCGTTTCTTTGTCCTCCGCCTCCGTCGTCTCTTCTCTTTTCTTCCCCAGTGTTCCCTCCATCTGTTCCTCTCCCTCCTCTTTTTCGAGCCGGGGGTCGGATCTGGGTTGTTCCCCTCTCACCAGGACGATGCCGCAGAATTTAACCAGGACCTAAGGAACGCAGAGATTAACCAGGACCTAAGGAACGCAGAGAATAACCAGGACCTAAGGAACGCAGAGATTAATCAGGACCTAAGGAACATAGAGAATAACCAGGACCTAAAGAACACACACACCAAAAAGGACTCACAGTAAACCCCACCAGTTACAACACAGAAAATACACACTTCTGGCAACGCTTGCCTGACACGCACACTCACACTCACAGTACCTGCAGGGCCTTGCCATGCTGGTGGTTGGCAATGTAGAGCTCGGCCGCCATGTTGATGACCTCGTCGGTCAGCAGGTCGGAGTGGCGGGACAGGGCCTCCTCGATCACCCCCAGTGCCGACGGGAGGTCGTTGCTCTCGTAGTAGCTCCTGGACAAACACACACACACGCGCGCGCGCGCACGCACGCACGCACGCACGCACGCACACACGCACGCACGCACGCACACACACACAGAAGGACATAAGCGTGTGCTAGATGTGCTGACATCCACATATACACTGCATTTTTCCGCCAGCGTAACAGTAACAGACAACTCCCAACCTGTATGTGTGTGTGTGGCTCATGTATGTGTGTTGTCCATGTTCTTGTGGTCATTAATGAACGACTCACATCATCTGGCAGGTGTGTGTGTGTGTGTGTGTGTGTGTGTGTGTGTGTGTGTGTGGCTCACTTGGCCATGTCACGGGACAGCTGCATGAAGTGGTGTCCGTCCTCGCTGGGCAGCAGGGCCAGGATGCGGCGGTAGCCGTCCATGCACTGCTTGTGCTCGCCCAGCTGCATGTAGAGGCTGGAGCGCTCCCACAGGTAGCGCACGTTGGTGCTGTCATACTTGATGGCTGAGAGAGAGAGACAGAAACAGAGAGAGAGCAAGAGAGAGAGAGCGAGAGAGAGAGAGAGACAGAAACAGAGAGAGAGCGAGAGAGACAGAGTGCAGAGTGTGAACTAAAAGCCACAAATGTTCATATGTCAAACAAAACAAGCACCCCCAAAATCCACTGGCCACTTTTTTTTCAAGCTAGCAAGTGCTTAAATATTAAATAAAGAAGAGGACATATACATCTAGTATCACATATTGTCTTATCAAAACAAAGTATTCCCCTACAAGATGATACACAATAATATGCAGGTGATTTCTGTTGCAAAAGGACTGTGCGAAATACATGTTTCAAATTGATACGACAACCACAATCAATATATACTATTTAGTGTAGTGGTGCTATGACTCATGTGACCAAATATATTATTAAAAACGTGGACACCCTAAAAGCCACATATTTGCCACCAAAATATCATAGCCCTACGGAAATCAAAGGTCAAAGTTAGGGACATGGGGGGGGTCTCCACCGGTCCCACCTTTGCCGTAGCACACGATGGCCTGCCGCACGTTGCCTTGCTCCAGGGACATCTCGGCCAGCTTGGCCCACTCCTCGCAGTCGGAGGGGTTGAGGTGGGCGGCGATCAGGCCAAACTGCAGCGCCTTCTCCACGTCCTCCTCGTCCTCGTAGATCATGGCCAGCGTGGAGAAGGGTTCGTACGCCAGCGGGGCTGCAGGAGAGGGCGGGGGGGGGGGAGAGTTAACGCAGACCGCCCTGGGTCAGAAGACATCCACCAGGCATGTGTTGTCGCTTGAACCACCTCTGTCTAAATAAGCTGAAGAAGGGGGAAATTTAGCGAAGAGCGACCATGCGTCGTGACATAGAGCAGAAGAACGGCTCTAGAATCAGATTTGAAGGATGACAGCTCTGGCACACAACGTATCGAGATTGTGTCACAATGTCTCCGCTAAGTTGGCAGCCCCCAGGTTAACCCTGTTAACATGCTTGTATTATTCAAAAAGGGTTGACTGACTGAGACAAAGTCTCTTTTACGGCAGTGCCCTGTTGAGACGGCAGGTAAATTAAATAAAAACCAAAGAGAATATTTCCAATAAAAACGATAATCTAAAACGGCGTTACAAGTACGGTCTGTGGGAGAGACTCGACCCACCCTGCCGGATGATCTCCATGCACATGAGGATGGCATCCTCCTTCTCTCCGCGGGCGTAGCGGATGTTGGCCTCGCCCATCAGGCCCCGCAGGGCCCTGGGCAGCTTGCTGCGGTGACGCCTCTCCTGGGGGAGACACACAGAGAGGGGAGAGGAGCGTGGAGGAGCTTCCCTTTGATGGTACGCATGCACAGTGACACCGCATGTGTGTGGTCAGTTCGTAAGCTTGTAAGTGAGTGAGTTTTAAGGTTTCTTGGGTCATTAGGTTTTTGGTGAGCTGTTTGGTGAGGTTGTGGACTTGCGTAGTGTGTGTGTGTGTGTGTGTGTGTGTGGGGGGAGGGTGCACTACGTCCCCTCTCACCTTCATCATCTTCTTGTTCTCTCTGTTCATCTCCATCTCCAAGGCAAACACGTCACCGGCATCAGGACTCTCCTCGTCCTCTTCCTCTTCCTCCCCCTCCATGTCTGGCTTTATTCTGCTCCTGACCCTGTCCTCCTCGTCCTCGTCCTCCTCATCCACTTGGTAATCCTCATCCTCTTCATCGTCAACGTAGCTGTTACCCTCATCTTCGTCTCCCTCCGTGTTACCTGGCTCTGCCGTCTCTCCGAGCATGGAAGCAAAGGCCTGCTGGACCGATGGGCTGACACCTTCTTCAGAGTTCTCTGATGGGAACAAAGTGGAAATTCTGAGTGTTGTAGGAAGATATGCAATGACACATTTCAACAAACTTCAAATGATTAATACATAAAACCTATGGATTTGGTTGTGGATTTGTAATTTTTTGTACTAAGCGCATAGAAAACCTGTCGTGTGCACCAAAAGCCTGGCTAAAACAAAGTAAATTTCTTACCAGAAGACGGTTGTTTATTTACTTTTCTGATGCTCTGATGCGAGGTACTCGGGATAGCGCCATCATTATCGGGGGAACCTTCTTCATCCTTAATTGAGCAGATTTTCTTTGACTCCTATTTACAAGATTTGGATGGAAAAAATTTTAGCAGTCCTCTGTTGTGGCTTTATGAGTGTCAAACAATATATTTGTACGTACCTTGGCCTCACGTTCTTCTCTCAGTTTATCAAACTCCTCAAATGATATTCTACCTTCCAAATAGTCAATAAGTTCTGCGCTGAATCCCGATTGAGACTCCGACATTATTGAAGCTAGTTTAAACCACAGTTGGTCTCTTGACAGCTAGCTAGCTAGCTAGCGTTTACAAACTAACCTGAGCCAACACTAGTTAACGGTAGCAAACATTAACAGTTATTAGAGAAATACAACAAACAGATAATACATCGCCCGCTTTACCCTGTGCTTCGCATGATCATAACCCATTGGAAGTTGCATAAACTGCAACCTCATCTGTCTAACGCATGGGCTTATAACTTCAGCGACAACACATACACATTGGTATATTTTGAGTTTGAGACGATCACGTGACAACAACGTATTTCCGGTTTGCGTTCATGGAGTCTTTACATTACAGTGTAGATTAATTATCTAAAGCTTTGAATATTTATTTTATAATTAATAATTTTATTATTATTATTATTATTATTATTATTATTATTATTATTATTATTATTATTATTATTAAGACAAATATAATACTAGTAAATAATAATAAAACATTTTTAAAAAAGAAGAATATCCTCAATGTCCATGTGTTCTGTGTGCCTGTGTGTGTATGAGCCAGTCTCCCCGCCAGAAAGACACAGCCGGTCAGACAGTCAGTGACAGCAGTCAGCCATCCAGATGGGCACTATCTCTCATAAGATTGCTTATCGGTCTAGCAGCTTCAAAGCAATGAAAGCAGGCCCGTTGTGGGGGGTTGAGGGGCTCTTCATGTGGCTTGGATGAAGTACAGTATCCTACAGGGCAGGGTTCGAGTTGTGTGGGAGCCAGTAGGAGCTGAGCTCCCATAAGGAGGGGTCTGAGCTCCCATGAAAGCAGTCAAGTCATTCTTCTGTGGAGGTCGCCAATACATTCCCCACAACTAAATTTTATTACAAACAATACATTTTTCAATCATGTAATAAGTATTATTTACATTAGGGAGATAAAAAGGAAATATTTTTCAAAAGAATGAGGCAATATATTCTCTTGTGAATGATAGTATGGCAGCACTTCACCACTAAGGCACCATGGTGCGCAGTAGTGGTGAGCAATCTGTCTGTGTTGAGAGCGCGCGAACGTGCGATTTCAGCGAAAAACAGAAGCCACTAACATCTTAATAAATAATGAATAGACAGTACCAAGAAGTGGACTAGCTACCGTAACAGTAAGAGGATGGCTTTTACTTTTTATAAGGCCTTTGTATGCATGTATTGTCGCCCCCTCTGAGCATTGTATTTCTATAGAAAAATTGCAAAAACAACAATTGTTGGCCAAGATACGAGATACTGCTGAACTCTTGTTTTAGAACAATAGAAAGCGCTGTTTGTTGTGTGCAGCACGCAACACGATTTAAAAAGTGGGCTGCCTTGTGTGTGAAAATGTTGGACCACGTAGTGATATGGGTACTGGAACTCTTTCTCTCTCCCACACAAACGCAAAGTGCACCGGTTAAGCTATTATTTATCTCCGTCACTAACGTTAGAAACCCCCACAAATCTCAGATTATAACTCGAACCCTGCTACAGGGGTATAATGGCAGGGCTCCACCCACAAGGACCCCTGCAGTGAGGCTGGCTGCAGGACTTCTTTCGGGGTGTACTCTTTAAATTCACTTTCATATTTAGAATTCTTCTGATCCTCCTGATCTGTAACCTTCTCATCATATTTCTTTCCTTTGCAAGAATAATTTTAAAGGCGTCTCAGAATAAATGCTTCTGCCATGACGTTTGATGGTGTAATGGGTGATTGGGTTATAACAACAGAGCTAAACAATTATTTCCCCTTCCAAGCTACTAAAATAAGCTGTAAGAAAACAAATGATCAGTGTCTGAAATCGAACAATGTTGCATCCTTATGGCAGGTGTGTGTGAGTGTGTGTGTGTGCATGGGTGTGCCTGCGCGTGTCTGCGCGTGTCTGGTTGTACCAGAAGGAAATGCCAATTGTTTGAAATGAAGTCACGGAACTTGCCAGTCCGCATCTTACCAATTAACTTCCATGAGTATTACTCACAGTAATATGTTCTTCTAAACGTATTGCCTTCTGTATTGATAGTATTTCCGAAGGTCATATGATAGTCTGGAAGAAAACGGAGCTTTCAGGATATTTTAGTATGTATAAGCAGGCTGTAGGATTTTTTTCTGAATTAATCATAACACGACATTGACGACATTTGTTATCTGGAATCTGGCCGCTTAACCTTCATTCATGTACTTAGTAAAACGTTTGTTCATATCCTGCTCACATTTTTTGACACGTAAATTAACAAAGGCGGAGCAAAAAAGAGACCAATGATAATATAGTATGCACAACTGAAAATAAAGTGCCTCGACCAGTTGTTAGTATTCATAGAAGGGATTTGTATGGGGCTCTACAATAAATATTATATTTTTTTATACAAAGGTAAGCGACCAAGACTTTATCTCTTTTCCAGCAGTGCCCTGTTTAAAAATAGGCAGAAACGGAAAATACACACATAACAACAAAAAATTTAAATAAACAAATAGTAAACATAAGGACGACTCTGCAATACATCAATGAAAACGGACCGAAAAACAAACTTCAGCGGTATCAGCCGTAGCAGAATGGAATGGTCTGTAATAGCTCTCACGGGACTTACATTAGTCCTCTGCAATGCCAATGGGCAGAATACTCCTGGTGAGTAAAGATCCTAACCACAGCATTTAGGGACATTCAAAAACATTTCTACCAGTGAACTTACTGTACTTATTATACATGTAATCCATAACACTTGGTGTAACAATAATCCACTCCTTAGCTTCCCAGACAACACTTTTGCCATCAGCAGACACTTCAAACATTAATGCAACAACAATCATTCCAACTGTGCCAAGCCCAACTACAACTACATTATCTTCAACTCAGAATCTAACTTCTATGGCTCCTGGGAGTACAAGCACAACTTCTAATATTAGTATCTCAAATTCGTCATTGGCAAGAGGTAAGATGAAATAAATTGTGCTACAATTTAAAGTTAGTGCAATTCGTTTTTTTTATATGGCAGTTTTGTGAAGTGGTTAGTGCAGTTCCTTTAGGCAGTTCCTTCAGGCAGCTGCGTTTGGATAGTTTTACTTGTTATAAGTATTGCAAGTATTTTCAATGTAAAAAAAAGTTAGAGTAGTAAAAAAAAAGAAATCTCTTTTCTGAGTTTTTCCTGCTCAATTTTATTTTTCACTAGGTAGCTGTTCACAAAACCCACCTCTGTGTTGCCTAAGCCAAAATAACACCTGTAATAGAGGGGGGAACTGCTACTGTGATGTTTACTGTCTGAGAAGTAATGACTGCTGTCCAGACTTTATATCTACCTGTATAACAGGTAAGATAACATTTAATATTTCTCAAATAAAATAAAATAAGTGTTTTCCCATTGACACAATTCTGCATTCCATCCCCAGGTTTTCAGAATGCGTCGTCCCTTCCCTCAGCCTCTAACACAACCAACACCACCACAGCTCCGGAATCTCCCTCCCCGTTCCCTGTGTTCTCTTTTCCAGGTAAATCATCATTCGATGTTTGTTTCTCAGTAGTTTCAGGTGTTGATATAAAATTATTTATCTACCTAAAGATCATTTTGCTATTTTGTTTGAATGGATGATTTTCTTCAATGTAGGTTTTGGTAAATGCTCAGCGGATCCTGTCCTGTGCTGTGATAACACTGACGTCACCTGTTTCCGAGGCTGCTTCTGTGATCAGAGATGCGTCGCTTTTAACGACTGTTGCAGTGACTACAATCAAACTTGCTCAGGTCAGAGGTGGTCAACACCTGAACTTATTCCAAACCAATTCCAAGATCCGCCAGAGAGTTATTAGATATTCCATAAGAGAAAGGAAACGTAACATGAACAGTAACTATTTGGAGCTGGGGATGCGCCAGATACACCTCGAAGGCTAAGGCTATCTAAGTTGCTTACATGTCCAAAATATTTACCTATTTATAAATAAATCATTAATGCCCTGTCTAAACAACTAAAATGTGGTTTCTCTGACTGATAGCATGTCCATTATTTATTTGTATTTACTATTTATAATTGTTTTAGATGTTAAGACTGTTTTTTCAAACGGGATGCTTTCCATATTGGCTCCACCCACATCCGATGACGTCTCTGTGCAAGAAGCTATTCGCCAAGTAAGTCATAGGCTGTGTTCGGAATCGCCTACTTACATACTATCTACTACATACTCATTGAGTACATACTATATACTGCCTTCCTTAAAACGAAATCTAGAATACTACTTTTTCACAAAGATTAAATCATATCGGCTGTGTTCGGAATTGCCTATTTACATACTATCTACTATATACTCATTGAGTACATACTATATACTGACTACTTAAAACGAAATCTAGAATACTACTTTTTCACAAAGATTAAATCATATTGTTAGTATACTCAACTGGAATATGTGACCAAAAGCCCGGCATTTTTGTAATGCTGTCAAAGCTAGGAGGTAGTTGCCGAATTGCATTTTGGGGCGTGAAGCATTGTCTAGTAACCTCTCTCGGGTACTCAACATTTCCCCAATTTTCCATACTCAAATTTCACATACCATGTATCGTTGACATACTGCATACTCATTTTCGGTCAAATGTAGTATGTTAAGTATGCATAGTACGCGATTCCGAACACAGCGATGGGCTAAGTTTGAATTCTTTAGTTTGCTTAGAAAGGTTCCAAACTGAGTCAAATGACCCGGAAGTATCTAAGTGGCAGCCATGATAATTACTGTTCGAATTCTCTAATTGCTAAGGAAAGGTGCTTCAATGCTTCCTAACTTGTGTACTTTAGCATAGGATACACTAGACCATCCTTTACGAAAGGAAAGAAGCAAATGCCGCCCCACAATTCCTTGTGGCAGCGATATTTAAAGCGATACACCATCAACATGACCGACAAGGGATGCAGATCATATAGCCTAGTTGCTAATTAAGCATTTTCCATCTTATGTTATGCCCTATCTTGCTAATATGCTTATATGTTTTCAAATGTCACCATGTTAGAAACTTAAGAATCATAATATGTAACTATAGTAGCAGATTTGTCTTCCTAACATAAATGCAGAACTTGCATACATTTGACGATTAGGCTTCATATAATCATATTAATTGGGATTCATGCCTGGCGATAAATATGAGTTGACAGGGGGATGAGGACATGAGCGACCATTCTCAATGTGACATATTTTGTTTCACTTTTGTAACAGGTAGCCCATATTCCCTTTTTAAATCCAACCTTGGTAATAAAGTAGGTTAATATATTTCTCCGCCTTGCCCATGTTTATATATAGGGCCATGAAACAACATGGTGACATCGCACGGGCGAAGTATCTAAGGTGCGCTTTTTGTAGGCTATAGTTCATCTTCGGGACATTGTAGTTTCTCCACGAACGACCCACAAAAACCACCGTTGGATAATTACGTAGCTTAGTGTGGAGTCAGACTCCTTTAGCAACGCAATTGTCTTTTCCTAAGTCCTTATGAATTCTCCTTCATATCTTTCCTTAACCTCATGATGTTTTCCCTCGGGCTTAAGGATAAGTACATAGTTAAAGTTATTACGATGTATGTTATTGAAGAAGTCGGATCCAGCCAAAGAGACTGAAGATTGCTCACTGCTTTTCCTATTTTCTAATATCTAATCAAATCAAGTTTATTTATACAGCACGTTTAAAACAAGCAGAGCTGACCAATGTGCTGTACAATACATTCACATACAGTTTAGTATGCAATACAGAAAACAGTTAACATATAGGCTAGCCTATGTACATAGTACGTGCATAGAAAACCACATAATATGATTCAAAGACTATTGAAAATCATTTCATTGTGTCATCTGCGTTTTCATTTGTTTTGGAGACAGCCAAAATATTACAGAAAATACTTGCTTCCTACTCCGCTCAACCAATCAGCGATTGTTTGACGCACTGAGAAGACGCTTTGCGCAACACGCTGTTAGGATTTTACGCTTTCCCAGAAACCCCTTCTTTGTGAAGCTACGCAGAGCTGTTTACGTGCTCCTTTGCCAAAGTATAAACTAGGCTTTAGAGGGAACATTGCATGACATAATAATTTTATAACACAATCTGTTATACATGATTAGTATATCAGTGTTGATGTGGTATTGCTGATTATATATTTTAATTATTTTCTTTCAATGAGCCTAACAAACAGTCAATCTTTATTTTATATTGGGTCCAGACACTGACTTAGTATTTGGTGTGGCTGTATTGGCTAATAGCTAATAAACTCCTTTGAAACCTAACACTTCTTTTTCAACCCATAGCGTTTCCATGAGACTTTAAAGCATGTGAACCTTTGAATAGTTATTTCTTTTGAAAAGGTTAAACTCTCGTGATAGGCAAGAGTTAAACTATAGAGACAGTGTGTTGCTAAAAAGAAAGTTTGGAGTGGTACAGTGGAAGAAGGTGCTCCAAGTGACTACAAAAATAGAGAGGGGGTAACCACGTTTGAAAAGTGAGCAGAGGCGATGTAGCGTGAAACAGCCATTATGCCCTGCGCAGAATTCCTTGCTCAGTTAAGACTGCAATAAAACCCAAAATAGAATTGGGAGTTTATAATTTTGGTGTAGAAAAGAATACTGGTTCTGTGTTTCTTTCATTATTGCTTAATCAGGTTAATCCTACATTAATATTGAACAGCCCAGCCTTCATAATAGAAAAGCTGGCATACAAACGTTCAGAAGGTTGCTCATCTTTGTTTTAAATAGGTTATAAAGTGAATGCTCCTAGTATGTACAATCTATCTCAAAGTATTCTTTCAGTCGTAAAAACAGGTCATTTTAAAACATCGGACAAGATTTATCCCTGACCCAAGCCTTACAATGTCAGTTTGAGGGTTTATTGAACTAAATGGAACTTTAAAACAGTGAGTTATATCAGCAGTAGGAAGACATATAAAATACATTGTTTCAGGAAAAATAATAAGGCATTTGCCACCCAATTTGGTTTCTGAAGCAACAGCACGTGAACCAGTCCATTTTGAGTTCCACGTGGAGGCTGCAGCTTGGCTGATGTCACCTTGTACAGCATGCCAATAATACAGCAAACATTAGTGTCATTATTACACTACTATTATTAATAGATAGGCTACTGCACATGTATTCACCCAAAAAGTAAACATCTAAAGTTCAGGCCTCGCTTAAGGTCCTCAAACATGAAAACAAATTGTTCCCCTGCATGGCTCAATGCACTTTGTCCAGCTGGTGTGACTGAGTGTAACGTACTTGTTGCGGCGGTAGAGAGCCATGCAGGCCACTCCTAGGATGCAGATCCCTGAGGCAATGCTGAAGATGGACAGCACCTGCCGCTGGTAGGTTTCACGACTCTCTGTGGAAGCACGAGAACATAACATATCGTGAATTGAATTCTTAAAGTTTGTCTGTTGGGCTTATGCTTGAGCAAACACACATAGGCTACTACCAGCAGAGTTGTTGGTGTGACACCATGGAGGACACAAGTCGATAACACTTTCTGATGAGCTTACATTCATTGACAAGCTAATGTAGCACTCACAATGCGTGAAGGAAGTATGAGTTGCCAATACACACAGACATCAAGTTTGAGTTGACAAGACACAAAGCCATTAATTAATTATCTAAGCTGTGAAGCACCTACATAATGCTTTTATATTACAGTCTACTAAAGCTTTTGGTTACAATTCCAGAGAGGAATGCAGAGGCCTCTGTTCACCAGATGTGAGCTTGTTGGCACAATTAAGAACAAAGCACCTGCACTATAATGTAATTGCATAATGTTGACAAAGAATGTCATAGCCTACAGAATGTCTCTGCTGTTATCCACAAGTAAACAGACTCCAAATGAAGACTGTAGCCTACGGTGGGGGCTAATTTGATCATATGTCATTGAAATCATAATTTTTTTATTTGATAAAGAAAAAAAGTAATCAGAAGAGGCCTCAGCATTGTGTGAAGTGTGTCATCAGCTACCTAACCCACCATCTCATCAAACCATATCTGTGATTAGCACCACTCTAAAAGCATCGTTCACGCCACAGGCAAAATTGGTCAAAATCCGATCTTTTTGCTCATATGTGACTCACAACAGTGTGAAATGCACAAATCACATGGAATCGGATCTTTTCAATTTGGATGTGGGCAACTTTGGCTACGTGCAAGCTGCAAGCCTTAGTCCTCAAATAAAAATGTTTTGTTTGGCTGTTCACATAATAATTTTAATGTCGCCAATATCCAGTTCCAGTGTGAACTGGTCAGGGTCCTGAACTGACCCGCATGCGCAAAAGTTCTCTCAACGGTCCTAATGCTACTGCTGCACATTCAGTAAATGTGTGAGGGGCAAGGGAGATCCCAAAAGGAGGACCTTGAACTCGTACACCAGACCCAGAAAAGTAATTGTAACCAATTGCCTCAGATCCAATATTGGATGTACCCATCCGCCCCCCTTTCTTCGGAACGAGGGAAAAGTCAAACCTATTCTGAATCTTGCTCAATGCCACTTGCTGACCACCCCTTGTTTGTGGGTTTGTAAGGACGATGTAGTAAGATGTATCACCATGGTGTGTCTACGACCACCCCTTGTTTGTGGGTTACTGTGGGTTTGTGAGGACGTTGTAGTAAGATGTATCACCATGGTCCGGGTGATACTGTGCAGCTCGGCACGCCAACGCCTGCGTAATGCTCTGAGCTTAAACCTGCTAGCCGAGGAAGAGCGGCTCCTCCATCCAGAGAACCAGTCAGCCTCCCAAGTGCGGCCCCTCATCCCTTGGCCTGGCTCCTGTGACAAGGAATTTTGAGGCTTTGGGAGCACGTCGCCTGCTGCCCCCTGGCTCACCCACGCCCTGGCCAAGACCCAAGGAGATGGGAGGGGCGACAGCAGGCTCCTTACTGGAGGAAGTAGAACGCTTAGGGCTGCTCCTTACATTCCCCCAGGCCAATGGTCTGTCCTTAACCGTCTCAATGCACTAAGTCTCATTTCCACTAGGGGAGACATGTTGTTCCACTGTTGTTTTTCAACTACAGATGGCTCAACACTCTTTCTTTCTCTTATCCCCTCTTCCACACCGACCACAACAGTATTTAGTTCAGTTTACCATTTAATTCTCCTTCGTCTCTCTCAGAAACACTACCTTTCTTTACTTTGTGTATTTACACATGCACCCTTTCTTCCCAAATGCAGAACAATGTCCTGTGTCTATTCCCCTCTCCAGTGTCCTATGCTCACACACCGTCAATCTTCCCAATGCTCCCTCTGTTTCTGCTCATGCCATTTCTCCCTCTCCTGAATGCCAACGACGCAGTGTTTGTGTGCTGTCTGCTACTGAACTCATTTACCCTCCAGATTAAAACCACCCAAGTGAGGCGAGATGTGTGTCTTCTTTGCTTTTCCTCTCATCCCTCTCCATTCTTCCTTCCTTTCCTGCCAATAGAAGTGCTGTTGCTCTTTAAGTATGTCAAATGAAGCTGGTGTGCAAACCCCCGTTAATGGGTAAATTCAGAGGAGCTACTCAGCCCTTCAAATGGATAGGAGTGGGGAGTTGGACAATATGGGGGGTGATGGTAACATAGTGTGTTTGAAAATGGGCATGTTCAAATCTTACCGCTCACATGGCGTCCAGTCACTTATTCATGACTAGAGACAGTGACCAACAGACTGTTCTCTAATACTGTTTTTCCATCATCTTTTTTCAGCACAACACATATTTGATCCCCAACAGGACATAACCCAGTCATGACAAAAGCGGCAGCCAAGCAGAGAGTTATTATTCTTTGGTGGTTTGTTTTGAAAATGTTACCTAAGATTAATAAGGAATAACACATCATACAATGGTCCCATTATGTGTCACAACGTCTAATTGGCCTTATGATGAATTATATTTGCAGTCTGTCACACAGAGGCTTGAGGGGAGAGGCATACAGTTCTTTAGGTGCTCTGTTATGCGTAAGGCATTTTCAATTCTTTACAGTTTTAGAACACGACATGCTAGAAAATATTCCCTCGAGGTATTAATGTTTTGTGATTTATGAAGAGACCATCACATGGTGCATGCGCAAACATAAGAGGAAACATGCAGGCACACACAAACACACACACACAGGCACACATTGCAGAGCTCTTCTTTTATGACTCTTCCTGACATCGTTCTAGTTGACAATAGTATCCATGCAGATAGAATACGCCTAATTCGCCCCCTCCGTGTTGCCATGGCAACCAGCACACATTAATTTTTCAAGGTGAGCAGCTGAGTTGTGCTTCATTGTGTGTTTTCAATCCCATATTTCAGAGGTGATAGTATGAAAGCACACTCTATTCTATAGAGTCAATGGCGAGTTTGCTTACCCATGAATTCGATGCCCAGTTCATCTGCTGTTGCATCCAAAGGTAGCCGGCATGGGAGATGAGAGAGGGAAATGGTGTGTGAATAGGGGGGGGAGAGAATGGGAGAAAAACATGGTGAGAGATATAATGAAAAAAGGTAGAGAAATGGAGAAGGACAGAGGAACAAAATGATTTAATTATCAAACGCAGGTACAGTAAAACTACCACTTAGAATTTACCCTGGCCCTGACTTGATCATGTAATGCAATTAAACTTTATTTGGATAAGCAGGCGTCACATGGCTCTGTTATTAACTAGGGCATCTGAATTTTCAGCACACTGTGAATCACATTTTAAGCTATATTGCATAAAACAGAGTCTAAGAATTGGATCCCCAAGACAGAGAAGAATGGACTAGAAAGCAAGGGTTAGATCTATGGATCACGTCTGTAAAGAAGACTTGTCATCCATGGTTATGCAATTATTTTAGAGAGATTGGTCTGTGCTAGCTCTTTTGTATGGGTTGCAGCTTGAGCCAGAGTAAATGTCCCCCTCTCTCCCAATGGCTCGGCCTTTTAATATTCACAAGGCTGTCAGATAACGTGCAGAAGCATGCATACCCCCCCCCCCCTCCCTCCACACACACACACACACACTACAATGTCAATGAGTGCACACAGACACTCACTGTAAACTGACATCAATGAGCACATATGCTGAAATCTTTGCCTATTCTCACGAGCGCTCACACACCCACACACACACACTCACACACACACACCCACACACACACAACAATACACCCAGCATCCCCTCCCTTGCTCTGCAGTAAAGTCTTTTGACCAATCCTGGCGCTGGGGAGACAGATAAAGAGGAGCACTCGTGTTCTTTTCATCCTGACAGGGCCCCTTTTTCACGCCACTGTAATATAATCGCATTTAAATTAAAATGAAACCCTCACACTTAATTGCTTTTCTGACAGAGGTGGTCTGGGTTTTAAAACAGACTGCGGCTCGCCAAGCCTCTGACAGATTCTTTGGCGGCCACTCACAAGGAAGGAAACGCAAACCGGCTGACAGCTCGAAAAAACCCCTCAACATCTGTTAGGAGATGCTTAACTGGCTGTCGTCTATAGCATGGCCAAGGCTGCCAGTTCTCTCCTAGTTTTAATACATGGACACCATTTCAGTGATCAGTGAGCGATAACAATCAACAAACACAGGTATGAAGACATATTTAATGTGTTTATAATTGGCCTCTGTCTACGGATTTGCCCACCATTTTTGATGAAGCATTAAGTGCCAGTTGTCCAGACTAAGGGCAGATGCAGAGTAAAAGCAAGGAGACGGCTTCTTTTGACAAACTGACAGCGGCAGAGTCATACTTCAATGAAGGTTTAGAAAGTATGTGGGACGTGGAAACCAATCAGGAAAAACAATGACGTTCAAAATAGCTCACCTTTACAATACAATTCGACAAGGGCAATATCGCTCCTACCAAATGAAATGTGCTGGCTCAAGGCATGGCTGTTGTGTTTTATTTCTGACCGTGAGGACTTGGAAGTTAAATCTGTGCCGTAAAGATAGAGCTTGTATGACTGAGCGTTTGCCATTACACCGGCATAAACAATTGGCAAAGCCCTTGGAAGCGGACGCCATATTTTATTGATGTCGGCCATTATGTAATGCCCATTCAAGCCTTTTCCGGTGATTGCCCATGGCAACAGGCGGCATTCATCCCCTCAAATCGCCCCGGCTGTCACAGCCCGCACATATGATGTCATTTCAATGCCAGAACACATCCGTTGTTTTGGCAATAGCCTCGGAGATGTGCACCACTCGCAAGACTCACAGATCCCCCCCCCCCTCCTTATCCTTAATGCTGGCATCTCGGGACACCTCAGGGAATCATTTGCGCCGTGGCGTGGGAGCTTTGAGGAAGCATTGAGGATTCACCAGTCGCACAGCGTCAGTCATTTTGGGGGCATAAATCTGTGGGGCGGCGGCGTATGGAGGGCGCTTGAAGAGTTTGGGGGGACAATAGGAGAAGTGAATCACATCCTTAATCCCTTTGCCTGACTTGGGTGAGTCGCAAGCAGGGAGCTGCGTTGGTGTTTGTGTGTCTGTGTTTGTGTGTGAGAAAGAGAGGGAGGATGGCTGAGCCCCTCAACAGCCGCTGCGGCTTCTTACAAGAGGCCTTAATATCCCATGGGAGATAAACACCTAAATTAGAGGGCTTGCTCTCTCCCCCCTCATTCTTAATAGTGGGAGGAAGCGGCTATCTGGCACGACCACCCCAAACCCACACCCACGCACACACACACACACACACACACACATACACACACTCCTTCTCTCTACCATGCTTCCGAGGCCCCTATCTCTTCTCAGTCTCTTGAGTTACCGAACTCCCCAAACCATAACCCATTAGCGGCACACCATTGCCATAAACACACACTCCTGGTGTGAGCGTTGGCTTCAAATAGGATGTTGGTCAGTGCAGTTAGGAACTGAGGCCCACGTGCCATCTCCTCACTAGTTGCTAATTCTAACCTCCATCATCGCGGACATCCATCTGTACCACGGCTCCTCCCACCTTCCCCCTGTTGCACCCACTCTAAGCAGAGCACATGGCCGCTCGGACAGGGCTGAGCTGACTCTGTCTCTGAGACAGGGCTGAGCTGATTCTGTCTCTGAGACAGGGCTGAGCTGACTCTGTCTCTGAGACAGGGCTGAGCTGACTCTGTCTCTGAGACAGGGCTGAGCTGAGTCTGTCTCTGAGACAGGGCTTTATGGTGCTGTCAAGCTTAATTCCTCCCTGTTTCACTCACTCACTCACTCACACACTCACTCACTCACTCACTCACTCACTCACTCATTCGCTCTCTCTCTCTCTCTCTCTCTCTCTCTCTCTCTCTGTGCCTCTCTCCTTTTGGAAGTGTGTACCGTTTGGGCGGAGACCGTGGGGTTCAGCCAGTGCCAGTTGGGACTGCTCTTTTGAGTGGCTTGCTTTGTGGCCGGTCGATAGCCAGACAAAGGGAGAAGGGCAGAGGATGATTTGTGATTGTGCAGTGCACAGCAATGGATTTGGCAAAAAGCTCAAAGGACAAAGGCTTTTGAGGCAGATAAAGCTGGTCCCAACCCCAGGGGGTGATTTGGGGCCAATCCCGACAGGTTAATGAATAAAGATGCAGCCCCCCAAACACATAAACTCACTTTAAGAAAAAACACGGATTGTTGCTTATAAACAAACCTCTGGATAAACATACATTTTACATAGATGCAAAGTTTCACTCACACAAACACACGAAGCCTTGCAGCAAACAATTAATTATACATACATCATTGCTGACAGCACAATTACACCCACTCACGCACAAATTGTTTCAATATTCTGTAACATTTCAGACTCACACATGTCTCACTTATTACAACTTAAAGGTTAGTATGATGTCTGTCAGATTTAAAAGTGTAGCCAAGAAGTCTGTTTGTGTGGTGGCCTTGACATTATCACATGATCTGGTTTTTGAAAGCAGGATAATCCCTCAAACCCTTGTTAATCTGGGTAAATTTCAGATTACTGTATAAACAGACATTAAAATGGGCCAAACTTCCCTCTGAAATTTCACTGGATCAAGCCTCTGACACCATAGCGGTCAAAACGGAATGGTTTGCCAAATGTTGACTGCATTGTTGATCGGCAATAAAATGTCTTACGATTGAAACAAATTGAAACATCCTGATGATGGGAAGTAATCACAAAAATAAAGTGAAAGGAAATCTCTAAAGCAAACCTTGCTGCCTTTACCTTGGTTCTTTAGGGTAATCAGGTTTGTGTTAGCTATCTTGAGTGAGCAAACTCAACGCGCCACTCTACAGGGCTCCGCTAACGTCCTTGTTGTCGTGGATGAACTATATGTTTACATAGTTATTGTCATAAGGATATGGAATATTTACTCTGGAGAAAACAGGAACTGAGTATAACCCCTACCACTGGGGCAGTAACGTCAATAGAACACTTGGCCAAATAAGTTTGCCTGTAACAGGGAGAGATAGGAGCTAAGAGAATGAGAAAAGCTCAGTCTAACTCAACATCAGAATGAGGAAGATTAGAAAGTCTGCCACTGATAGATAGTTGGTAAGATTTTGATCTCTGTGATACAATTATTCAAAGTGTAGTGCAAGTAATGCAATGTGCCTTAAGGCCTTGCATTAATTATTTCTTGCAGAGTAGTGAAAGATCCATTATTGCATGAATTGACCAGGGTACACTTACTGTTACAGTCAAGGAAGAACCACTATGAAAAGCTTTGTTCATGCTTTTATTATTTTATTTGTTCTTAAAGGCTGAACGCAGTTGTTAAAACCAGCAACCAACCTACCCTCAATTTAAAATGGGTTCTAGCCGACAGCACAAATACCACATCTTGCAACAAATGAGACAGCGATAAGGATTGAAAACACAACTCTTTAACTTTGATCCACCACTATCTTCCCACAGCAGATAGTGTCGGCACTCCAACTCCTTCCTAGTGAAAATGACATCGTGCGTGGTAGCATAAAACATGCTTCATGCCTCGAGTGGCACCACCTTTGAGACCCCATTACTGCTCTCCCTGCACTTGCTGGGGGCATCAAACTGAGGACAGCGGGAGTTAGGGCCTCTATCCCACTTTCTTCAAAGAAGAGTCTGAGACACTCCATAAAAACCAAGACAATTGCTTAAAGTCACACTCTCCTGGGGAAGGGCTTAGGGCCTCTAAATAGAGCTCTCTTGCAGGCTACGTGACTCTCTTTATTGGGGAGTCGCCCCAACAAGGTCTCCTGGGTCCCAAAGGCCACCTCTCTTCATCAATCAGAGAGGGACTAATAATGCGGTGAGCAGGCACACCATTTTGTATCCCCAGACACCTTTAGGGGGCCCCATTGAGACACTTTGGATTTCTTGAATTTTGTGCTAAAGAAGAAAGACATTGTATAACAATATTGATTTTAGTTTGTCAAATTGGCCCTGTTGTATGGTTTAATCCTTTTCGGCGTACTTCATTATAATGCTTTAATAAGATAATTTGACTGGACATCAAACTTTTTCCGATTCTCACTAGTCCCTTATAAGCTGACATGGAAAGCATCCACTTCATAATACCACTAAAAGAGAACAGTTAATCGTAATACTATAGCAATAGTAATAAAAAGTAGTCCAGGCAGATAACCCAGAGTCAGCGTGCTGTTGACGAGCCATCTGTCAGTCTGTCATGCTCACACAAACACACCAATCAAAATGTCAATTGGGAGGTGTATTTATATGGCTTAGCTCAGTTCAATGCATTTTTGCCTGATGCACACAGGAAAATCGCTTTTACCTCCACCCAAGATTCCATTTTGGATCTGCTAGTCTGTGTCAATGCAGTGTTGAGGGTGTTTAGTTCCTTGACTTTGAGTGTGGAGGCCGTTTCTATTATGACAGGGAGCTTGCAAAATAAGCATATCCAACCATCCAATCATCCAAACTAAATCAAATTTACAAGTTACATGTTTAAGGCGGATGAGTTTGTATGACGGAACAAGTTACAGATTTTACTACAGGATTTCATTCCTTTATCCAGGAAGTAATTACTATTTTGTATAAATCTGGACTACATCGGGGAAGGAATCATATAATCCCCCTCCCGAGATTTCTTTGCCTCCTTGGTAATTGTAACATTTACCTATATTTATTTAATAGACTTTTCCCTTATCTTTGATTCATAAAGACAAACAGAATTCAAGCACAAATGCTTTGTCTTTTTAATGGAATTTGTACACAGTAACACACATACCCCGCCCCACCCACCCACACACAAACAACCACAGACACAATCACACACACACACTCTCAATATCTCTCTTTCACACACACACAGCAATTAGGAAGTTGTTATAGCCCAATACATATAAAACAGGCAAAGTCCTACATATGTTATATCGTTTTTTTGTGTTCATTCTGCAGATTCATATGCTCAAACTTCGCTGAAAGTAGGAAACATACTTGGGTCGGATAATATTGCATCCGTCTTGGGAACAAACTGGTCACAGCGCAGTCCATGGTAGCCTTCCTTACACCTGAGACGGATAGAAAGAGAAAGAAAAGTATTATTCAATGTTCATCATTCATATAATTATTTCATTTTTAATGAAAAAAAGCCAGACAATAAGTGAGACATTTGCACAGAAGACAACATCAACTTTTTACAGAGAGGGAGAACAACACAAAAGTGAAAAGAGGAAAGCTATAATATGATAAATGAATAGAATGGAGGAGGAAAGACTGAGTGCCTCGCGGGGTAGAGGCATTCACTGAGAGACTGATGAAAAGAGGGGAGGAGGAGGAAGAGAGTAAAGAGAGGAAGATGAGAGCTGTTTGGGCAGGCCTGAGCAGTGCCTGCAACTATACTGATAGCACACAACTGACAGGAATGTCAGGTCCCAGTGGAAGAATTGGGAGGACTGGATCCGAGAGCACTTGGCATCATTCCCACAAACGCATACTCAATACACACACACACATGCATGCACAAACACACACACTAGCACGCATATCCACAAATACACACAGGCGTTCACTGCTAAGATGTTGAAAGGAACTGCCATGGGCCCCCCGTAATGCCGTCAGCTCAGGAGATAAATTTGACGTTATCCTCCAGCACACGTCCTCACACAGATGATAACTGCGGCTCCCTCAGCTAGTGTCAAATCAATCTGCAAATCTTCATGACTTAAGAGGACTGGCCTCCTTTCAGAAATTATAACTTTTAGCGGACCTCTTTGGCACGTAGGCATTCATGTATCACCCTAAAAATGTTTCAAATAATCATTTGCCCCTTGTATATGTGTGGATTAGCCTTCAGCACAGCCACCCGTGTGGGCTAAGCCCGTCTAAATGAGGACTTGGGCTGGGTTCTATTCTTGTCCACAACAAAGCACAGACTTCAGGAACAGTAGTAGGCTGATCCTTCCCACCGCCCTCCAAGGCTTACAGAGACACTTACAGGATTGGCATCCGAGGCTGCAGCCACAATTTGTTACGAATTTGTGTTGATGGAAAATGGATGCAGCTGCTTATTTCCATCCCACATTCACTCGCGTCCATCAGCGATTGATTTTTTTAATTGGACTATGCTCAAATGTGGCCAATTTGATCTGGGAGGTATTTACTTAAGGTAAAGCTTTTTCCACCATAGCTTGACACACTTAACCCACCATATTATGCTGGCCCAACAGACAAATGTTGACATATTTTCAGCACTAAATGGGATGGGTCCCATTCAGCCAAGCCCTGTGTGGTGGAGCTTACCTCGCTTCTGTAGACGGAGGAGGTAGGAATGTGACCAACCAGCGCAGCGAAGCTAAAATGACCTGAATCGAAAAGATCATTGCGATGTTAAGAATCGAGTTAAAACAAGTCCTTGACTTGATCAAAGACTTGGTAGAACTTTGGTTACATCTAAGAATAGCTCTTTTTTAATGCATTGTGAATTTGTAACACATAACCAGCTTATACTTCATGCTTCAACGCCCTCTAATATATTCTGGATAACGCTATATGATATACCAATAAAGGGGCTTGTGCAAGAATCCACGTTTCTTCCCAATCCTCCATCTAGCCGTCTCATTCTATTGGATCCTAAAATACATTTAACACTTTACTGTACATATGGTGCATTCGCATCACAGCACTTGACAAAATTCTAAATTCAAGTAAAACTTGTCAGCTCTGACAGCCACACGCACAAACTGACTTTTAATAGAACAGAAGAGGCTATGAGGAACATTTCAGGCTACAAATCGCATGTATAACGTGGTGTGCAAAGGTGTAGCTAACAGAAGCCTGTATGTATTCCCAGAATCCTGTCACACCTTCCTACCCGCTGGCTGGGCTGAGAGGGCCTCGTTAGCATTCTGAGTCACAAGCCAAAGGCGTAATGTCAGTCTGGCTATCTGTTTATCTCGTGTGTTACTTGCTTTTCTGTTTGTCTGTGTCTCAATATCGCTCCCTCGCTGTCTCGGATTCACTGTGAAACTGGCTTTGCCATCCTTCAATGAGATGCAAACAGAGCTTTGTAGAGAAATAGGTTTGTGTTGAGTCGAGGGCCTGCATGTAGGACAAACAATGCACAATAATCACTGAGTCTGCTTTTCAGAGAGCTTGAATGTATAAATAGCTGTGAGATCAAGTGGTTTGTAAGTATATGTACATTCATCTACACGTATGTGAACATATATATAAATGGGTGCATATATTTGCATGTGTTTGTACAAATATGTGTGTGTGTGAGTGTGTGTGAGAGTGTGTGTGTGTGTGTGTGTGTGTGTGTGTATTGGTATCTATGTGTAAGTGGGAGCCCATTAGAAAGTGAGCTAAGGTGAGGGCGTTGCTTTCATCTGATAGTCTCTGTGTGTGTGTGTGTGTGTGTGAGAGAGAGTGTGTGTGTGTGAGTGTGTGTATGTACGCACACAGGCAAACGTCCGTGTGCATGAGGCAGCCCATTAGATAGTGAGCTAAGGTGAGGGCATGTGCTTTCATCTGCAAGTCTATGTGTGTTTGAATGGCAGCTTAAGAGTCAAAGCCCATTTGGCAACAGCCAGCAGCGACAGTAGCTCCCCACCATCTCAACCTATTACCCTCAGCTTCTTACAGTAGCAGCTTAAGCTTCAGTCAGGCAGAACATTTACCTCAATGTCTGGGATAGGAAAGCAAGAGGTGGGGAATATGGTTTCAAAGCTAATTACATCCGCCAATCGTTAATTAGCGCCATGGAAAGGAAAAATGCTTTGCAGGGCTGTGTGTGTGTGCATTTGTGTGTGGGTGTCGGTGTGTGTGTGTGTGTGTGTGTGAGATGGAGGATTGACTATAGTCAATGAGGATGAGGATGAGGATGGGAAGCAAACAAGATGGAAGGGGAGGTGACACTAGGGTTTGACGTTTAGTCCTAATGTGCTGCGGTAACAAGTGTGAATCCAGAGGGTTGCTGTAGAGTTTAGACCCCACCTCCCCTATGTATACATCAACACCACACACAGTACAGATGTGGCGGAGGTGGACCATGACGTCCATGGTCTGGACACTGGCTCCACCAGGCAGAGGGCGTTGCCAAAGCGACTAATGCTCCATTGCAGGGCAGACGGATAGCTGCAAGCACACCTGATCCTGTCATTTATCCTTGTTGATTTCACCTGGGCCTTTTGTCCGTTATTGCTCTAATTTGTTTTGTAAAGACCCTTGCTTTTTCCGAGTTAAGTCTCTGGCCTCCAGGCAGAGCGTACCATTTATTGTCTCCCTTTTATTTTATTATATATTTATTATTGTTATTAGCCTTATCAGTGTTTAGTTTGGGTTTTGGCTCTCTTTAGTTTGTTACCATGTCTAGTGACAAACCTGCTATTGGGTCAATAGCAGCTCGCCCTCACAATGACACATAGTGAGCACTTGATGCACGACAAATGAAGGGCATAAATGGAGTATGTTAGAGTGGGTGGTGGTTTTCTGTGATCCATTAAATGCTAATCTGAAACATACTATGCTTTCTGCCTGCTCATGTTACTTCAGCGGTTTGAAAGGGTTGAAAGACTGACGTTGGACCCATTTTAGTAGAAAATCCCATGCGGCTTTATTTCTTACTGCAACATACCCATGTTCTCTCACACACACTCACGCGCACATGCACAAGCACACACACACCCCCAACTCCCGTGTCTTTATTGTTAATATCATGGTCGGATCAGTCGGTGACATGTCTTTCATTGTTATTGATTGTCTTCGAGTTAGCACCAAACACCCTTCAGACTGAACAAGCACAAAGCCCGTACATATTCATATATGTATGTTTCACTGGAAACGGTGGACTGGCCCAATTTATATCTGAAGAGACTTGATGGTTACCCACTGCCCTGCAATAGTGTGTGTACAGAAGGGAGTGGTTGGTTGCGGTAAGGATATAGCTTGTACTACGTCAGAGGGACTCGGGTGGGAAGTTGAAGGAGAATCCTGTGGAGGAAATTTTCCTCTTCATGTAAAAAATAAGCTTGTTATTGTAAAAAAAGAAGAACCTATCACACAATTATACCACGATTATACCCAAAGTACGGTGTCCATTTTAGGAAATTTTAAAATCAAAGCTTGTGGTCAATGTCGCTAAAACTTGCTTACAATGACGAAATTAACGAAAAGTTTTATTCATTGTCGTCAAAACTTGGTGTCATTCTCATCAGGATTTGTTTTCAAAGTCTAAATAAAAGTTGGTTTCGATCTCACCATAAGATGGTGTCATTCTTAGTTGGCTGTCAGTCTCGTCACAATTTGACATCAGTCACTTCACGACTTGTTTTCAAAGTCAGTCTAAGCAAAACTTATTCTCAATGTCACCTGAAGTTGGAGTGTTTCTCACCAAGACTTGCCCTGAATAGTGGAGCAGCGCTGCTATTGCATTACTTGTCTGGCTAGTGGCTAAAGGCTAAAGCCTTTGCTGGCTAATATAGGCTAACATTACCAAAAACTAATTCATGATTTGATTTCCCTATTCTTAGCTAGTAACTGACAATCGTTTTTTTATAGAGATGTGATTGGAATTGTAGCTACATGTAATATTTTAATAAGTAGGCCTAATAGCTTATTCAAATAACAACACATCAAAATAGAATGGGCTAATGTTTGCCATACTTCACGGTAATGTCTGCCGATATAATGATTTTCAGGCAAATATTCATTGGCCTGTTACTAGGCTAACGTTCTCAAAAACGATTTCATAATTTAAAATCCATATTAGATTGAAATAAGCTAGTGCATGACAATTGGTTACATAAAAATGTGGAACAGTAGCTATGTTTCGATCCTTTTTTATGCTAAAGTTAGCCTATATTAGCCAGCAATGTGGGGGAGCTAACAAGCTTTAGCCTTTAGCCACTAGCCAGACCAATAATGCAATAGCGGCGCTGCTCCACCATTCAGGTCAAGGCTGCGTCTTAACACACGTACTATCATGCTGTATAGTAAGCCAGAATGTCCCAATACATAGCATGGCAAATTAAGTATGGCAAAAATACCAAGATGTCTTACTACATTGAGTCACATTTTGAAGTAAGCAATCCAGCATGCTACTCTGGCTATTTTGACCCACAATCCTTCGCAACATGGAAGATACGTCACATCAACTCAGCCGCCCCAAGGGTGCGCAGACACAGATGACAGAGCTTTCCATGGAGTTGACAGTGCAACGACGAAAGTCACAAGAAATTTAAATGTTGGATGACAGCGCATTCAAGTGTAAATACTATATATATATTGACTACTGTGTATAATTAATACATGAGCATACTATTGCTGTACGAAGCTAAGTGGATATATGAGTGCAAATGTCGAAAATTACCTCAGCCCAGCTTATGAGGTGTTCAATTTAGCTAAACTAGCTCAACTCGGCCCCTGACTTACTATCATTCTAACATTATCTAGCTATGTAGTTTACTTAAGTTACATCTCATATTCTTCTGGAGAACTTTGACAGCAATGAATGTCACTCAACTGGACATGCCATGAATGAGAAATAAAGGAATAATTTGAATTCCTGTAAAATTCTATTCTGCAGGTTTGATATTTTGATAATATTTCACATTAGAATCTTCAATTCTGTAAAACTACATACATTACAAAGAAACAACAACAGAGCTCTCCTGGTTGCCCTCCAACAGTATGCGTCTCTGGCGAGCCTGGCGAACGGCATTTTGTTGATTCTACAAGGTAAGAAAGCTAGCACCAACCATTTTAACTTAAATATTTCGCGCTATGGACTGCGAGGGATGTATGAGCAATAGGGTCAAAGTTCAAATCCTGATCAGAATGTTCTCTTGGGTTTTGACGAAAATGAATGCAACCTTTCATTGAACTGAATTTGAAAGCAAGTTGAAGCGACAATGACCACAAGTTTTGTTGAGATTGATACAAAGTATTACTCAGACCGACACGTCCTAAAATGGACAACGTACAAAAGAAGTATTTCAGTCGGAACAACTTACGTAAAGTTGTAACTGCTTATTGCAATTACATGGCAACACATTGAAGGTTGATGTCAAGGGTCTGAAGTTATGAATTACTTTTCCACCCATGGTCATATTCAACACTCAAGTGAAACCATGGGTAGGGAGCAGATTTCTGCAGAATCCCCTGACAGATACTGAACAACAGACCCGAAGTAGGTGGAGACTGGGGTGGAGGTGGGTGCTAAGCAGCAAGCAGGAGTATAGTGTGTAAGCAGCAGTAAGCATTGATGCAGTATGGTGTAGCAGTGAGTATTGGAGCACTTGTAGGAGCCATTGTGGCGAGAGAACTGAGGTTTAAGAAGGCCTCGTTCGACTAGTGAGCATGTGTGATTGGTTGATTGGTGTGACGTGGATAAATGCCATGTTTTATTAATTATGAGACAGTCTAGAAAGCTTGATGCAGTAAGATACAGTGGAAACTGAATACAAATCTTTGTTAGTATAAATATTCATGGTTTTATGTTAACGACAAATTCAGCGTTCAGTGTTATGAACACTGCCGAAATTATGACACTTGTAAATTTTGATATCAGGTTCGAGGCATTGTTTATTATTAATGAGTAAAACGATAATCTACTTTTCTTCTCTTGTTTGAACATTTCCCACTATGAGAGAGCCCTGACAGCAAGGTTAGCTGTAGTATAAGAGGGGAAAAGACGAGTTATTAGGGATGCAGCATATTCACAAACACACACAGGCACACTGGTATGTCAAGTGTTATCATAATAACCAGCACACCAAGGCATTTCCATGAAAGCACACACAGAAACCAAAAGTGATATCCTCCCGCTGCCAAGCTTATCTGCAGTGCCTCAAGAACTATTTAGTTCTTCCCAGGATGAAGATGTTTGGGGTTTGTGCGCCCGGATATCAGTCGGCTGCAAATAAAACAGGCCCTGCTAGAGCGCCGTGTCGAGTAGGAGCTGTGTTCAGGAGCTCTGAGCCCGTAACAGGTGCTGTTTCAAAGAGCCAAAGATAAGAGAAGCAAAGGGAAAAGAGAGGATGGGAGAGCCGTAGGGGATGCATTTCTCTTCACCCTTAATGATTACCTTTCTCTGTCGGCTTGTTTGTGGAGGTAAACAATGCTTGAGGGGTTGCAGATTTTCTTCCATTTTGAGCAAATATCTACAGTTTGCTCTTGGGTTTACCTGCCCCCCTTTACATACGCTTATGCAGCAAAATAATCATGTGCTGGGTCAGTATATCCATCTCTCTTCCAAGTTTCCATAATCTCTCCTATGAAAATACAGACCACAGGTGAGAGGATTACACCACTGTTTTGCAATCATGTCCTGCACAACAGCATGGGCTCAAATCCTCGCCGGTGTGGTGCTGTTGCACAACTTGCATCTATCCTGTCACTAATCCAGAGACAACACAGATATAGACAAACACATACACACACACACACACACACACACACACACACACACACACACACAAACAGTCACACCATCAGGAGAGAGGGAATCTCACTTTGCGCCAGCAACACTGTGATAATCCAATGAAGACCCAGAGTGCCGCTGCTTGTCTCAGTGGTGTTTGAGAAGCTTATCCCCTTTGATATCATTTATATGCCCCTTCAACACGGGCACCAAATGAAAGAGTCATTCTGTTAAATGACTCCACGCTCTGCATATAGACATTGGCTTAATGTATGCTCTTTTTAATCAAGAGCTCACTCACTGACGTTAATAAAAAAACACTCCATTAGACTCTGTCATTTCCCCAAATTAGATCCCCACTCCATCCTATTAGCAGAGTCAGCCAGGTGTTTTCATGCACATTGACATCACATCTTAGGAGCAACATGAATAATTGCCAGTCATAACGGCCAGACATGACTTTGTTACCTTTGGTTTTGGAAGCTTCCAGTCATCATGCATCCCATGACTGATGATACCCTGACATTGGCTGGTGGGAACTAAAACACACACACACACACACACACACACACACACTGTATTGTGTACACTGTGTATAAGGCTTCACACAAGCTTTTTTTACCCTCCCTGTCCCCAGGACTTGATCTGAAATAACATGAACTATTTCCATCAGTAATGGTGTCCAATTGTCCCAGGTGCCAGGTTGTCCTTAATATGTTTGTCACCTGTAATGAGTGACTGTTACTAACGCACTAACTATATCTTCAAGCTCAACGGAAGTCAAACTCATGAAGAAGCCAAATAATGACTAACTCCTTCCCAGGATTTTGGCACCTGGATTGCTTTTCGTTGTCTATTCAGCCCTTCACACAAAAGCACATTAAAAAGAAAAAGAAATAAATTGCAATTTAGTTCAATTATTGCATCTTAATCTTACACATACTGTAAATACACATCGATTCATAAGACGTTGTATATGGTTAAGATGGAGGGGGTTGACCCAATGCATGAGATTGACAGGATATATAACAGTGACACCAAAGACTGGTGGAGATTCAGTTTAGAATAACAACAAGCTTTCTCCTGTTCTGTGTAATATTCCTTTCTATCCCTTATCTGCTTTAACAATAGATGGAGCAGATGGACTGGTGTTTGCATCCGCATGGGGCCTTTGTCTGCCCCAAAATTATGCTTTTTCCTAGCGGCTCAGTGGTTTAACGGCAACGAAAAATAATCGCCTCTAGCCAATAATAATACCTTCTAATCATTCTGTGATTATTGCAACAAAGAGAGTTTCATTTTCCTGAATTATTTGATTCACATTGTATATTAAAGGTTGTATAAGTTCCTTGCAACAATACAAATGCTTTGCAAGTAAGGAGTGCTAAAATCACAGATGGTTATTTATGGATAAGTGTATATTGCAGCTTTTGGTCAGCCTTAAACAAGCAATTTCTGAAATTGAGCCCCAATGGAAGTTTGACTCCCTTTGTGAAATGTGAAAAGTAACAAGTCAGTAAGCAGTACAATTTCTTATACATAATATAAAGCAATGTACAAGAAAAGCCTCAGGACAAAATATGTAAATAATTAAGGCATGAAGAAAACAAGGTCTATGTGTAAGAAGTTTGACAGTTTGTTTGTCTCTCTTCATGTCCGTGACAGAGAAGTCATGTCATTAATTCTCAAGGCAGAACCTGAGTTGTACTTTCATGTGATAAATGACGGAAACAGAAGTGACAGAAACACTACAGGGCCTGGCACTGATCTGCATGCATAGAGCTCTAACTGTTCTAACAATCCAAAAGGGTTTCTAATCATTCAAGTTCCTCTCCTACCACTTAGCAGTAGCCAGCCTATATCCTTGACCATAAAAAAACACACACACACACACACACACACACACACACAGACACACACACACACACACACAAACATGTGCACATACAAGCAGGCACAGTTAAGCTGCAATAGTGCTTTTCAATATTATTTTCTGCGAAGAAAGAGGACACAGCCTTTTGTACCCGGCATTTGGGATGCTGACATTTGCCTGAAAAACCGTAATCCTGTCAGTTACATTCAGGATGATTGAGCTCGAATCATTGCAAATGCTAATGGCCTCTAAGGGACATCTGCGCAGATGCACAAGCATATACTGACAACGACTACAAAATAGCAGCACGGACTAAACCCCACAACCAAGCTATTCCTCTATGTCTCTCTCTTACACACACACACACACACACTCTCTCTCTTTGCAGAGCTGTGTCTGTAGATACTGTAAATGTAACTGGCCCAGAGCCTAACACTGTGGAAGCTGCCGTATCAGCTGGAATAGAGGTTTGGGTGTTCTATGTCACACAGCATTGGATCACTCTCATTCTCACTGTGAGACATTCTTTTGGGGTTCTGTATATTGAGTCTGAGATCAGAGCCCAGAGTGGGACATGCTTTCTTTCACAGCTAACTACAAGTGCAGCAGGTCTCACAGAGGCTTTGGTATAGATGGCGGGGGTCGTTGGCTTACAACACCGACCCCCAATACAAGTACCTGGAGGAAAGAAAAAGATTGCCCTTATTGCTGTCAATCTGACTTTCCTAACCAAACAGCCGAAAAGGGTAGCAACATTTCTTCTTGTTTGAAGAAGAAACTGGAGAAAAAGGCATTGCAACAATCTAAATAATACTCCACCCTTTTATTACACTTATCTCTTCTCTTGGCTCGTCATGCTCTTACACAGCACTGTAACACACCTTAAAATACTTACTTCATTGATCCCCTCTCTGTTTACTTCAATGCCTTTAATCTTGAATCTTTAAATTTAGTCAAAATCATTCCTGACTTCTAAACTTTGTTTAGCCATTATAATTTCCCTTTGATGATATGAGACAGAGGATAAATTGCTATAATAATGAACCTGAACCTAACACAGTGAAATAACACCTCTCCATAAAACACAGGCAGCAGGTCAATACCTTCCAACCCCAAATCCCCGTGCTGCAATTCAAGTTGAACACAAAACAAATATAGTCCTTAGGTGCCGAGAAACCAAATCCACCTAAAAGATTTAGAGAATGGATTTCACATTTGTAAATGAAAAATGAGGTGCTGGTCCAAAGTTATAGCTGGGAAGCTAATTGGAAGGGAATTGGGCTGAAGAAATGACCCCTTGGTCCAGATTGCACTTCCAACCTTAAAGATTTATGTGTGTTATTTGTGGACAGTGATGTATATTTACTATCCTTTTTGTAAATACACCAATATTTTCTAATTTGTCTTTCTGGGATTACTTTTTGAATAAAGGGTTTTTGTTATGTTTGTGACAGAAGTGAATTGTTATTGATGCAATTCTAACCCATTTTGCTATTAAATTCTGTATTTTTCCTGCTTGTAGAAGCTAAGAAGTTTAGGCAGTGGAGGAAAACTGTTCTTTGAAAACCATCCTTTAAGACGTTGGATGGTGTAATTACTCTAGTACCAGTCAGTTGTAGTTTAGGCTGGTCTATTTGGATCATAAAGATGCGCCACTTCAAATTATTACTATGACAAGACCCAGTAACTTAGCTGCTGCAATCATTTTGAAAGTAGATGTGCTCATTCTTTCCAAATGTCATCTAGAATCTTTCATAAACCCAGTTGGGAACCTGTCTGGTGTCATACTGGTAGGTATTTTGGTCTGATATGTGAGATTTCTGGACGGGGAGGGGGCTGTCTGTCTCAGGGTCTGCATTCGGGAATAGAAGGGCTTGGGGCAACATTCACAGGACAAAGAATGTGAAGGTGCAGTGCATCAACATAGTGAAATCTTTATTTATAATAATGACCATTCATTATGTTTTCCATGCTCAGGATATCACAGTTATTGTGAGTGATACCTTCTGTTAGTGAGAGAGAAGCATTTTACACTTCATACCCACTTGACATGTACTGATAGCAATATCAACACAGCACACAATGAAGCTGAGTTCTAAATGGCATGCTTGGAGTGGTGAGTAACAGCTGATGCTCTAGGAGTGTGTGCTGTTTGAGTGCCTGCTTTTTGGTTTTGATGCACCTCGTCCTCCGTTAGACCACGCTTGGACCTGCCAATTCCAATTAGCAATGCTAATGCTTAAATAAGAGGAAGGTGTTTGATGAAATATATACCTACTTCTACTGTAAGTGTATCCCACCTGTCTCCATTGCAGACATTGAAGGTTTGATGAAAATAACATAATGTTATTATTTTTGACCGTTATTTGTTTGCACTACTCCATCAAGCCTAATTTATTCATCAAGTGAGGTGTGAAAGTCCTATGGAACATTTACACTGAAGCGGAGTCTGCAAAACAGATCACAGATCTCAGGAAGATTTGAGTTATTGTGTAATACCCAGATGCTGTCCAACAAATGTGCGCATTTGAAATATTGTTGCTGCATCCTGGGGGTGTCGTGATTTTGTCTTGTCCTATTATTACACCCAAATTGTCAATATAGAGCATGCATTTCCGCTTATTTACTTGGCTTGGCTGTGAGGATCTGCTCTAGCTCCTAATTACTTTCATATGCGCTGCCAATCAACTTTGCCTTTCTCTTGCCCCAGGCTCATAAACCTCGTAAGGATGTGCGTTTATGTGTGTGTGTGTGTGTGCGCATGTGTGTGTGCCTGGCTTCTAATCACTTCTGCTGGCCGCGAAATGACACCGAAGCCTGTGAAATCAAATCTGATTGCACTCAGTAAACAACCACGTTTGGCGAGAACAGAGGAATAATCAAGGTTTGTTTCAACTACGTGACCAGAGCTACTCAAGACATGCTCATGCGTGTGATTTGTGCATTACTGACCGTTGACGAATGCTGCATACCAAATCACAAGCTCACACTAGTCGTTCCCCCCAGACTCCATTTTGAAGTGGCAGTGATAATCAGATTACATCTCTTGGCCATTGAGAATGACCTTTAGAGACGATTTTGTATCCTTTCTCTAGACCCATTCCCTTTTGGCAGCCTTTGACTTGACTTGTTTCGGAAGCTCAAACGACTGCTGAGTTTGTTGTACGTCAAAATTATGGGATGCCTCTCTGCCCTTAATTGGATAGGTATATGCTTGAACATTATGGCCAGGGGAAGAAGACAGGTTATCTCCAGGTATGTTCATTGTATGCTCAGTATGGGGTGGGCACAGTGTGTGTCCCTGGAAAATACCTTTTCTACAGTAGCCTGCTATATTTTTTCTCTCCAATACATCTCTATGAATCCCACATTCTCACTAAAAAGATCTACTAAAAAGATCAGGGAGTGAATTGTTGTAGAAGGTTTGTTTCCCATGTCAGCTCTTCTTACCGCTAGGCTTCCTTTCCAAACTAATGTTTGGAGGGAGTTGCAATGCTAAAATAGAAAGAACTGATTAATAAACAGTCTTGCTTAATCCATACTAATATATACAAATATATTTTCACAATAACAATAATTACAATATTTTATTGTAAATAAAGGAGGTTCTAAAGAATAGTAAAGTAAAATGTCCAAAGTCTTTTGAGACTTTCATAATGGGTTAGTCAGCTGACAAATGCTTCCCTTCCTTGACGAAAGCGTTTTGGTGGGTAGCTTAGCCAAGTAACCAACTACGGTGCGCCGCCCAAACCCAAATCGTACTAACTGCACTCCACCCTTGACTTCTCTTTCGCAAGAACAGCGAGCGCCCTTCTTTCCTCCTCCTTCTTATCACGCTGTCAATCCCGCCTGCCTGCTCCCACACTGTGCACGTCAGCTGAAAGGGCACTGCTCGTTAGTGCCAGGGAGGTGGCTTCCCCCGCTCACTGACATTCAGTGGTGCTCCCAGAGACTTCTGTTCTTCAGTCCAAATGAAGGGAGAGAGCAAATGTGAGCATGGTTGAACCAGTCATAAGGCGGGGGAGTGATGAGAAAACTGGACCCCAGTACAGAGGCAGAAGGAGCTGATCCCGTTAAGTTGGACACTTAAAATAAACGACTCAGTTCAGCTCAGTTCACCTTCATGCTCTTTGGCCTTTCAGCATGTTGAAAAAAAATATTAAGTGATGTCCTATTGCAAGACAAAAAAATACTGTTCTCAAAGTAGACGCAACACAATGCAGTGTTATCTAATGATGACCTCTTATTTAAGACAATAAGAGGTCATTCATTAGCCTTCATGTAACCTAAGGGTACCGTTGGAGACATACCTTTTGAGGCAATACAAATGTGCTGTCCCCTTTTTGTGCTACTTTTTTAAAATATATGCTTACTGTTAATATTTGTGCATATAAAATAATCTCATTTATGTGCATGACATGTCTGACATAAATTATTCATTACAAGGAGCCGGGTCATAAATTATGTTAATAGGGGTATTTTAATTATTTGGAATTTGTTATATACACCATACCATGAAATTAACATCTTTATAGGGTGCAAATGTATATGCATGTAATATACAGTGCATAATATGTACACATGCAATATGCAACATTCATGTAATATATTTGTTTAATATCATTACGCCGACCAAAGATGGATGATAAGTTAATTGTCACTAGTAGCATAACAAATGACTAAACCTAAACTCAGCCACTAATTCACCCCTTTTTTAAAAATGTGTTACTTCGAGACAAACAAATGACATGTTGTTGCATTCAGATCATGAAACATAATCCTTGTTCTGTAGTAACAGGCAGATGTGGGAATTATACGATGGATAGACCTCAAAAAGGACTAATTTGGCGTGACTAGCCTTCGAGATTAATAACTTGCAGCGCCGTTGCTCAAAGCAGCTGTCTAACGAGGTGCTCTGACCCCAGCCTGCTCTAATGGAATAATAAATGGATCAATGCTTTGAAACCTGCAAAGGCCTCCTGTTGCTGGGAGAAAGAGAAACGGAGCCTACATGTTTATTCCACGAGGGCAAGGTGAGCAATGCGTTGGCGTTCAGACTCAATTTCTCACAGATTCCCTCTGGAATTACTAAGTTTGATTTGACACCTAGATATCAGTGATGGCCACCCATGCGTGGAGGCCCTGAAGTTGTTCTGATGGACCATGACCTGCCTGTGCCATGCCTTTAAAACGAGACACTCAAATATTCCTCAGAAAAGAAGTCTGTCGAGCACCAGCATACAGAATTTAAGAAAATGCTACCAACGTATTTACATTTTTGAGACAGAACAACGATAATTGAAGTGGTACAAGTAAAAAAAAATCATTTGAAAAAATGCATAGGTTGAATTTAACTTAAATCTACCACAAATTCCTTCCAATTACACCCCATCAATCCATAAAAAAATATACCTTATAATCAAGAATTGCATATTTAAATGTTTACCGTTGCAGTTCTAAGTCTTGTGTGGATTTTCCATTGCTAATAAATCAAACAGCTCAAAATACATGATTATTATTATAATTATTGTTATTATTATGATTATTATGATTATTAATAATCATAATAATCATAATAATCATAATATTAGTAGTAGTAGTAGTAGTAGTACACTTAGTCTTTTTTACTTTGAAGGAAAACGTTAACTTGTATTTTCGCTTGCCATGGCAGCCATTTTGTAACAGATTGGGGATCAGTGCCATTCTTTCAGACTGATGTTTTGGATCACTGTCAAACTGAGCTGTAAATTAATGGTACACACTTCTTCTACATGGCTGACTGGATGATACGCGCTCTTATCTACTGTGTGGCACCTTGACAAAATGACTTTAAACTATCTCTATTAAGGTTGTTAATAGAGATGTTGTTTTTTTTTTATAAAAAAAATTGAGAGCAGCTGTTTCTTAGTTCAAGACCAAGTTACCTGACAGCAAAGCATGAAAAACAACATAGGTACACACCTGTATGTACACACATACGAACACACACACACACACACACTCACACACACACACACACACACACACACAAACACACACACACACATTCACCTATCAATAGAAGAGAATTGTCTAACTAGCACAGCAATACAGAGGGAATGTAATGAGATTGGAAATGGACTGCTCAGACCTGAATTGGTACTATGATACAGGCCGCACTCATTCATTTTTAGTATCGCCAGGAGTGTTGCCTGCATAGGCATAGTTTGTTAAACAAGAACCACATTCAGAATGTGAATAGGGAATCTATTACAAGTGATGTGTCAAAATGATGGACTGCAAAACTGTTGCCAGCAATGATGAGAGAGTGACTAACAGCGAGCAACGATATCTTTGAAAACACCCTCTAGTCATCTTCTACTACTGACGACTACCACTCGTGGGAAAAACAAATTCCCTTTTGATTTAATAAATAATAATAATATAAATTCTGTTCACGGCTTCTTAGCTCAATAGAGCCAAGACATTTGGTAAATGCTGTTAACTTGCAATAGTGCTAGACTTCTGTCCAAAAGGCAGCTTATCTTTCTCTATACATTCTTAGTTACAGTGTGTCAGTCTTCTAAGTTTGAGCTGTGTGGCAATAATTAACTTTGGAATATATTTGTAATTCTATTGACTGGAATGCAACCGTGTCAAACAGAGATTGGAGAGAGAGAAAGAAATTCTAAGCAGGTCAGCCATAAGGGGGTGGCAGAGAGAATAGCTTTCTCTTGATTAACAAGGTGTGTCAGTGAATTCAAATGAGCTTTTTCTATTAATTGGCAGTGTTGGGTTTAAGGAATGGCTAATGATCAGATTAATAGATGCAAACTGGGGATCCCTCAAGCCTGGTTGGAGACCTGGGGATTGCTACTTTGAAAGTAGATAAAACCTTATTAAAGCAACAAGGCGATTATTCATGGGTTAACTGAGCTTAATGTAATGCAAGCAGATAGTGCTTCTATTTGAGCTAATTCAGTTGACCTAAAATATCCGCCTATTCACACAAGCAAATAACATGGCACAGATAAACTTGGTCAGCGCAAATCGTTGGCGGACACACAAGCCAAAACAATAAACTACAAAAAGTGCCCTTTTTATGTTTTAGTAAAAATCTTTATGATCTGTATTGATCCCAATGAAAATGTGTGTTTAATTAAACAATTGGATCTGACAAAAGCTAAATCTGAGCTTGTTTTTTCATAGTGACCACATATGACAATGTTCTAAAAAGAACAGAACTCTCTTTTTTTAATCAGTTTAACTAAGAATCTGTGTGGTCGGTGGAAGTATCTAGTGGCTGTTGGAAAGACATTTTATGCTGGTAATTCATTTTACTGTACAGAGGTTTGTATTATAGTAAAACAGCAGCATTCTGGTGCCCCATAGATAGATAGATACAGTTGGCATGAGTCTTTGCGTTGGTGTTTCATCTTCTTTAGCATGTGCCTTTACGTTTCATGGAAACCAACCAAAGCAGGGTTTTCGTGTGACAGGGGTGCCTGGGCGTTTGACAGACAGGACACGTGCTCCTATGTCTCTGCTGTGTGTGACACACTGAGTTAACCACTTTAGTTGAGAACCTCAGAGAGAGGGACACATTTTCATTGGTCTTCTCACAGTCCTCCCTCGTTTTTCACTACACTGTCCAAAAATATTTATCTCTCAATTTATCTGTCATTAATGTCATTAATACGTTATTAACAGAGGATGTTTAATTGCCATGACATTTGGTTATTGCAATAGAACTAATCAGCCACCCAAATTGATATTTCACATTTAGTATTATGTTGACAGATGTTATTGCTGTAATTGCTGCTGATTATGAATGTTGTGAGGACCTTTGTGACCTGGCTGTGAATTCACTTTGGGTGAGCGGGACTGTGTGTTTAAGTCCCCACATATAATTCATGTTTTTGCCAAATGTATTTATAGTATTGATGTCAGGATTTTCATTTGTAACTAATAGACCCCATTGACCTGACCTTACTGATCTTGACCAACTTGTTTTTTGTCTTTGTTTTTTAGTTGTGGGGATTTACGGTTTATTTTGAATATATGAATTGCCAAAGGAAACATAATGTTGGGGCTTTGTTCAAATCACATGAAAAACACAAATCGGTATTGAACTTGGAAATCAGTCAAATGTGACCAGAACTCAACATGATGGTGATGGGATGTTGTTGCTGGCGATTTAACCTGGCTCTTAATAATTGATGGTGTTGCTAGCGTCGTCAGATCAGACAGAGTAAAGCGTTTGGGGGATGTGTTAATGTTTAAAGATACGTCCGTCTGCAGCGCTTTCAGGGGCTTTGCCGCTGTCATTAATTGTCATTATTTGCACCCATTGATCTCAGAGTTGAAACAACTACATGGTACGTGGAAAACCCTTAGGCTTTGGCTTGTGTTCTCACCCATTTGATTTTGTATGTAGCGTTAGAGAGAGAGAGAGATAATTGAGAGCAGCATTTAGCATTGTTGGCAATGTGCAAACATCTGCATGTTTCCAGGGATTTCGGCTGTTAGACTCGACACGTACACTTGCAATCCATCATATACATGTACAATCCATCTCTTACTGCTTCTCTGCTGCCTCACAAAATGCTTACATCAGACAGCCAAAGAGCATTACACAATGACTACCTTTCTTAAGGTTGCCATTCAACATGCATACTTTTGATGCACTAGATAATTTAAATGAACAAGAGATAAGCATTTGATAAATTCCTTCCAAGGTTCATTCAGGCATTCTGACATTTGATGCAAAGATGTGAAATTAACAGTCCTCCTCCATTTACCCAAGTGAGAGAGCTTTGAAAACGTTGCTCACTTAGCTTTAGAAATACACAATCCTAGGTAGATGGACAGGTTCCATGCTGGAAGTTACTCGTTGAGCCCTTGTCAACATCAGCTATGTGTTAACAGCTATTTATACAATCGCTTTGGAGCCAAATTGCAACTTGATTACTACTCATACCATAGCTTACGGTCAATTATGGGGAAATACACAATACATGGTCCCAATTCATGCTTTGACAAAGATTTTTCCAGCTGTGTTCACCTACTAGAAATTCAGGTCATAATGTGTCATTTCTGACAGTCTTTTAGGCAGGTAACTTGGTGAGACAGAAATATTAATGGTATAGGCATGTCCATCTCCTGTTTCTGCAATGTAAAAATGAAAGGGGTCAATCTGAGCATATTTTCTGTTAACTTTTATTTTATATTTATGTTTAAAGTTTTAACTCAACTATTATCTAGTTTTAGGCCGCATTTCACAGTACTCTATGGCAGCCAAGCCTGTCTCTCAGAGTGCCTTGCCCAGAAAGAGTCTGAGTGTGGGACAGAAGCTGCCAGGAGAAAGTAGGGGATTACATAACCATTTATGACAAGCAATGACAAGGGTATTGTGTAATCTGATATATCCAGGATGGCTGCTCCTTTTTGCTTAGAGATAAGATTTGTTGTTTTTCCCAAACTTTCTTCTTTCAGTCTCTGATAGCAAGCCCATGGCCTAGTCATGCGACATACTGCAAGCCTTAGAGGATAGTTTAGCAAAAGGGGATATGAGTCATTAGGTGAAGCAGCTCACTGGCACGCCTAGAGACCTGACAGGCTCCGCACCTTGTCACGATTGACGGTTTAGAGATGTCGGGAGGTTGGTTTTGCATTGCAAGCCGAGATAGTCTTCTGCTTCCTTAGAGCGGATTAAGATAAGCATCTGCCTTGCTGTCCACATTCAATGAGACAACATGGTCTGCCCTGCCCTCTGCCAGACAACGAAGTGAGCCTGCATTTGATGCCTGACAGTCTGAAAGCCTTTTCTACTGAGCTAAGCTCTGCCAAGCTAAGCAGCTACTTCCCCAGCCGTATGTTCCTATTCAAGCTGTGTTGTAAAACAAAATGGTCGGCATTTGAGGTGATTCTTCAGACTTGCGTTCAAATCTAGCATTGAGGTCATATCCCTAACACATCAGACTGGGTTTAGTTTTTGTGTTTTCTGTTGTGGGTGTCCTGACTAATCTCTATAGTTCATACACTGTTTCGCCAAAACCTTTTAGATAAAGCAGGTTTGTTAGAGTCCAGATAAAGTAGGTTTGTTTTGTAGGCGTCCAGAAATGCAGCCAACATGATTTCACTTCATAAAAAAAAAAAAGTAAATATTTAATATACATTTAAATACGTATTATAAGCAAATTTTTTGTACAGTGGAATCTTAATATAAATGTTTGGAAGCTATGCATGTTAACCTATCAGGTTACTTATAGGATATAGGATTACTTTCAAACAGTTTGAGTGTGGCTAAATAGCTAGCTGGAGATGCATGTAAAATGCTTCAAGAGGCCAAGAGACTGGTAAAACTATCTGTGCAAGTCGGAAACACTAATGTAAGGTAAAACATCAAAACACTTACAGTAGATATTAATATCAGCTCTAAAAGGGCGTGGGAAGAATTCTGCTTCTAGTTTAGAACTGAGATTCAATGCATGCATGGTTTTTAAAAGCTCTATATAATGTATTTTCCATAGTATACCCATTGCTCTTGTGCTACCAAACTTTTAAGGATAAGTTAGAAAAGTGACAAGCCAATATCACATCCTTTAGGAACACCCCTGTCCTTCCCCCTGTCAAGAGACCCAGAGAGAAACATGTTCCCTGCATGTAAAGTGTTGGGCTGCTAATGCTATGGGTAACCGAACCTTTAACATCAGTAGGAGAATGAAGGTCAGCAGCTGCTAGAGAACAATGAACTACCACAATGAAACATTACAGATGTCCCAAAAACAGGAAAATCTCCATTCAACACATTTTGACTAAATCGGCAAATTTTTTTTAAATGATCCATACTATTACCACTTAAGCCTGCAGTCATGATCGTTTTGGAGTTAACATTCGACAACTCGTGTAGGGTCATGAAATATCCCGCCATTGCCCAGCAATTTTAGTGAACAATGCTAACCTTGCTCGAGCCATGCAGATTTATAGCACAGGATCAAGGCCCTCTCTGCGCCCTTTCAAACTCTCTTCCACGGTATCGATCCACGCCTAACATGATAGTAATAGAGGACATAGTGCTAATGTGCGGTGATAAAGTAACTTGGGTCCTCCTATAAAACAACCCCTTCTTGCCACTGCATCAATTTAAAGACTGGGGACTGGCTAGCAGCAACGTAACGGTGGGGTAAAAGCTATGCAAAGGGAATTTCTACATTTTTATAGATGAGAATAAAAATTGAAAGTCTTATTTATAGTGCCGTTTTGAAGGCAACGATGCAACTGTTTTAGCACAGAGTGAAACAAATTTGAGTGTGCAATTTTGTGTCCTTTATGCTGTCTTGAGATTCCAAGTGCAATGTTAGTGGTTGCTTTGACTAAAGACTTAAATATGCATCCACCAAGAGTATAGTCAAGAACAAAATGGTTGGCCTCTTTGTTTGTTTACCCTGTCCCTAGGGAATTTTTGTAGGAAAATGGCAAACTAAATCATAATGGCTGTTTATTTATTTCTCCTAACCGTTCACATTTAGACTAAACGTACACACTTATGCACACATGCATGGGCTTCTGTTTTCTCTTTATTTCATTGGCATTGATCTTTTTGGATCTTCGCAGTTTTTCCTAGGAGAGTACACATAAGACGCACAGAGCAAATGCAATCGTGATTGAGATTGTTAGGCTTCAATATGATAACATCACAATGCAAATTATGGAATCTACAATACACTCTTCAAGATTTGCCCACCATAAACGTATGCAATTATGAGCATCTACCTGCAGCTATAAAATAAATGTAACATGAAAATGTATATTCATCATTGACAAATCCAATGCACCCCAGGAGATTTTATTTAAATAATAAATAGGAGTGTTTGCACATGCCTATAAAAACTCATCATGCACATGCCTTTAGTAAACCTAATGATATCAATGAAGGGAGAAATAACTAAGATGAGACTTTAAAATGTGTGGACATGGATACACAAACAATGAATATTCACAAGCGTGCAACAGGACCACTGCAGAGTGCATGTTGACACAAGATAATTGGTGGGGTATAATAATAAACCGCAAATCAACAGGTACATGAGTCTGTCTGGAGATTCATTAGTGAGGGTTTGAAAATAGACTGTTTCTTTCTGTTGCTGGCTAGAGACAGGGGACAGGGTAATATAAGCTCTGGCAGAAGTTCAATGGGCAGAGCGGACAGTGCATCTTTCTACAGTAGTTGTGCAGTGCTGAATATTATTTATATTTCGTTCACAATGCTGCTGATATCTGCAAGCTTGATTTGTCAAGTTCCTTAACCTGAAGGGAAGCAACTAATCGACAAATATTTTGCTGCACAATAGTGACCATATTTTCTTGTCATTGTATGATTGGCTAAATTGGTCATTAAGCCATTTTCTTTACCTTTCAAAGTTACCATAATGTACCTTCTCATTGCTGTTGAAATATATAAAAAATATACACCTGGTCAGATATTTTACCATCCCCCTGGCTAACTTTGAACCATTTGACCACTGACAAGGCCTACAAGCATATATGGCAACAAACTAGGTCCTGAAATAGTTTTGATTTGTTATTTCTATGTTTATGGAAAAACAAATTAGTAACAATTGGCAGCTAACTTACTAAACCATATTATTGCACACAATTAGCTGTGGCGGCTTACTTACATCAGTCCTTCTCGCCACAGCTGCTATATTAGCAAACAGTTTAAACCAAATCATAATCAAATAACAATGTAAAAATATGTTTTTATGTTTGTCTATAATTAAAGACATACCCAAATTGAACAACCAATAGGTGAATAAGTTTAAGTGTCATGTGAAAGTGTGTTATTTGAAAGCTAATAGTTGTCATTTCTTAAGGTGTGCTAATTTGTTGTATTGGGACAATTGCACATATAAAATATAAACTCGGCCTAAGTGTTCATTATATTTTAATTCATCTTTAAAATGTAATACATCACTAATTTCCAATGTCAGATAATTTAAACTAGACATTCTATAAACAAGATGTCTGGCATGTCTGGGTAAACATTTGAACGTGTTTCCAAATGCAACATTACCTGCTTGACACCAAATAAAAATCTGTGTGCACTTCTGGCTGTCTCGCCGTGCGTGTGACGGTGGAATTATGCACACAAATTTTACTGAACTAATCTAGCAATCATTCCTTTCCATCCAAAGAGAATCTCATTGGCCACAGATCTTTTTTAGGTTTAACACAAGTTGGGTGGCTAGTTGGGTGGCTAGTTGTCTCACATGTAGATCATTAATTGTTAGCTGGTGTATAGCTAGCTAGTTAAAAAATAAAGACAGCGCTAGGAACTTATCAATCTGATTTCTTTAAGATAGGATTTGCAAATATTTGACTGATGATGGGGGTAACATGATTTCTAGTATGCCGCTTTGGCTTAGCCTGTAGCTTATGTTCCTTATTGCAAATACGAGCAAGACGAAATCAAAACAACCATTCCCAATGTTCCTTGCTCTTACAAATAACAAGTTTGTATTCTGGAGGCAGGTCGGTGCGCGCTAAGAGGTGGAATAGCCAACGTTTCAGCCACTCCAGTTATACAGTAGTACATATATATCTATGGGCGTAACTTCATTACAAACAGAAAAGTCAGAGCCAGGGACTCCCCCCACATCAAATCGCACACTGCTGTTGGAACTCAACCACATACAATGATCTTGCTATTATATTTTATTTTAACTGGGTGCCTGTACATAACTAAAGAGACATTTGAAGGAGACAAATTGCTATTAGTTGTTAGTTGAAAAACTAGACATTGTGACTTGGAGTGTCTGGCGGAGGATTCCCATTTCACGATGTCACATGTTATGTTAACATCAAGAGACAAAATTGTATGTACACGACCTGATTGAGTGGCTGATCGTGATAAATCGATGGACCACACTTCGGTTTCTGTTTTAAAAAATCAACATGTTTGTTCCCACAGTTTAAAGAGAACAACCATAACTTCCCAAAACTTGAAGTATTTACAAACAAACACCGGCTTCCCTGCACCGGTATTCTTTGTGCCTCACACATTAGGCAAGAGCTGTTTCAGGGCGGGAGACATCCGCCTTTGCATACATTCGCATGTCATTAGCAAATCAACCGTGGACTTGAAAGAGCCGCCTTGTCAAGAAGTTTTAAACTAATACCTTTCTCTGCATATCTCTCTCTCTCTCTCTTTCTCTCTGTCTACATAGCTCTCTCCCTCTCTCTACTTAGCTCTCTCTCTCTCCCTCTCTCTCTCTCACTCAGAAAGTTCTCTCTCTCACTCAGAAAGTTCTCTCTCTTTCTTCTGCCTACTATCTCAATGCTCTGACTAAAGATCTGACTAAAAGAACAACTCTTAAGTTTAACCTTGTGGACTTATTCTTAGTATTGCTGTTATGTGTCTGTGTATGTGAGGGTGTTTGCATGTGAGAAAGAAAAAGAGAGGAAGCAAAATAGAGAGAGATTGTTTTCTTCTGCAGTTCTCAGTGTAATTTTGGGGATAATAGTTTTTGTAATATTTTTTTGATAATGGTGTCAGATAAGTAACTTGCTCTGAAACTATTAAGTAATCATGTCTATTTAGTTGCTAATTTTTATTTATTGTGTAAGAAGTATGAAGAACTTGAATTGTGTTAATTACTAAACAATAATGCCAACAATATTAAACACAGGCTTTTCAACTATGTGCTTTAAAACTGTGTATTGATGTAAAAATCAAAGCGTGATTAGGCTTGCAATCAAAACATTGATACTTTAGTGGATTTGCATTTCACAGCAAAACCGAATATTCAGCCAAGCAAAACTACTTGAGTGCTTGTGTGTTGTGGTTGATTATGTTGTAAAGCTGCTATACAAATCAAAGCTGTGTAAAGGGAATATGGTTATAATAATAATAATAATAATAATAATAATAATAATAATAATAATAATAATAATTTAAGATAATAATCCATTATCCATCCATCCATTACCTATACCGCTTATTCTTTGCAGGGTCGCGGGGGGGGCTGGAGCCTATCCCAGCCGACACAGGGCGAGAGGCGGGGTACACCCTGGACAGGTCGCCAGTCTATCACAGGGCTCTAATATAATAATAATACGATAATAATAACTAAAGATAATAATAATAATAATTATGGTTATAATTATAATAATATATTAATAATTAAAAAAATATATAAATATATAAAAAATATTTAGCTTTAGTTTTGACTTCCACCAGACACGATCTCCCGTGAAACTTTGACTAATTGCTTTATGGCACAAGGAAGTGCATCACTAAATTGGGAAGAGATGCCCATACTTGGAGTATAGTCGTTGATCGTGCTAGCAATATGCAGTGACCACGAGCATTCTGCATGTCTTCTTTGCGATGGATGGGGTAAATAATTACACTAAGCAAATGGTAGGGATCGCCAATATCATCTCATACAGATAAAGTGCCTCTAGTAACTTTAATTACAATAATAATACAAATGATAATAATAATTATAATAACAATAGTTTTTGTAATATTTATTATTAACAATTTATTATTGCTCAGGGGGAGAGTTCAGAGGTGTCTAGAGTCCTATAGGACAAATCTCCATCATGCCCACTTTTTCAAATATTGTATATAGCTGAATGACAGTACAGAACAGGACCAACAGGACAAAAACAGCCTCGTTGGGAGTACAGTCCTTGTTTCTCAATTCACACACTACTAGTTTAAAAAAAGTATATTCTTATTATTTAGTACAGTGAATGTTTATATTAACTGAGGAGGCACAGATGGTCATTGTAATAATAACTACATCAAAATGCAACCATTTATAGTTTGTCTGACCTCAAAACGACTCTAAGAATTCTTGCCAAAGTTTCAACTTTTGGAGTTCATTGAAATAATCTCTTCAACATGGGAAGGACAGAAACTGTGCTGTTACCACCTTACAGAGAGGAATGTCACCTGAGCACCATGTGGTCTGTTTTGTAGCACATTGGCATCATCATCAGACCAGCGCCATTAGCTCAATGGCTTCATAACAGGCTGTCAGCAGAACAGATGGGGAAACTGACCGTTACATCGGCATCACAACGACTAAAAGGCTGGTTATGTTTCTAGTTCTTTTTTTTCATCTCATGCTATTGGTGTTGACTGCCAGCATGGTGCATAATCACAGTGCTCTCACAATGCAAAAGAGTGGTCCAATAAGGCTCTGCATGTTCCTGTCAAAGGGAATGACCGTCAAACCCTACTCTATAAGCAAAGCTACTGTATTTTGTTGTAGTCGACCAAGTAGGTTGTTTACAGCCTTGCATGGTAAAACAACATCTATCTTCTTAGATAACCGGACGCTTATTCCAATTTTGCCCGTTGTTTACTGTTACGATGTTTAAATGGGGCAAGTCATGGAGTTGACGATTCACCTTACCCAAGGGGGAAAACACTCCTCTGTACATATTTTTTGTCTCTTTTTATCGTTGGGCCCTTTAATTCACTCAATTCGATTGAAATTCGATTTCAGAGACACTCCACGTGCAAACACGGCCAAAGCTCCTATTGCAATAGGAAAACAAAGCACCTGGACAAAAGTAAAGAATAACATCTCTGAAACACAAACAATCCTGTCAGAGGCTTTGACAATGAAATATCACCATGATAAGTGCCCCCCAGCTTTCTTTTACCATCTGCCTGTCCCTTCTCCTGCACGTCCACCTTACTTTTCTTTATCTACTTTCCTCTTTTGCCCTCATTCTAAATCCCAGTGATCTATTCCCTTCTTTAATTTAATATAGCTACACAAGAAAAACAATTCTTCACATAACAATAACATATCAATATGGTCCACAGTGTCAAAGTAGTATTAAGAGGTTCTGTCTTTTTTCTCTCTCTCTTTCTCAGTCACACAGTCACTCACAAACCACTGAGATAGTTGTTACTACTAAGAGGGATATACTGTTCTCATTCCGAGCCTCCAGCATCAACACCACTCAGCCACTTCCATTGCCATCCATTCCCACGTGTGGCAGGGTTCTCCTCATTTTGAAACAGTCCCTCTGAACTTAAAGGCTTTCTGTGGTACAATACAAATGTTTCAATGTATATCTCTTCACTGCTGGTTCTCACTATGGAGGGCCACACGAAGGGATGCAGGCAATCACCGGGCCTGCGTTCCCCCCCGCCACACCAGCGCAAATACGTACAGCAACCGCTACAGCCACGTCCACAGCAACAGACACATGCAGAGTCAATGCCACAGCCACAACTCCATAGTCACAGCCACAGCAAAAACCATAGCCAGAGCCACAGCAAGATGCAGAGCCATAGGCATAGCCAAAGCCAAAGCCAAAGCCACAGCCCCAGCCACCGCCCCAGCAAAAGCCAAAGTCACAGCCCCAGCCCCAGCCACAGCCCCAGTCAGAGCCCCAGCCACAGCCCCAGCCACAGCCCCAGTCAGAGCCCCAGTCAGAGCCCCAGCCACAGCCCCAGCCACAGCCCCAGCCACAGCTCCAGTCAGAGCCCCAGCCAGAGCCCCAGCCAGAGCCCCAGCGAAAGCCAGAGCCCCAGCCACTATAAACCAGCTTATCTTTACCTTGGTTGGGATGAACTGCGCAGTATGTTGTGCTGTAATTGTTACACGTAATGTAATGTTTTTTTATGACAAATAGTAAGTCACGAACTTGCAAAACTGCGGATTTTGGATTTACAAAAACTCCTCCACAATGATATTACAGAATTACAGTCCTGGAATTCTGCACACTTGTTATCAAGGCCACCCTTTTTTTTTGCACTGTGAATCAGTTGTCAAATATAGCGCGGTTTTTAGAAATGGCCAGCCTTTGATCTTCCAAGGGCTAGCTTTTGAATGGGGTGACCTTTTGTTCAAGGGTGGCTGCTCAAGTCCAGCGTGTAACTCTTGACTTGACTTTCTGCCCGGGTTGATCTCTGAATTATAGAGGCTGGCTGCCATGCTGACTTGTTAGTCACTTGGATAAGCCATTGAGTTCAGTGAGAAATGGTCACTTTGGAGGTAGTTCAGCAGGGTGTAAGCAACAAATGGCAGCACGAAACATATCTTGTTTTTTGTTTTGTTGTTGCTGTTTTTTTCTGGCATTGCTTGTTGGTTCATGGTTAGCACTGTAGATGTGAATGCTCGTTGGTATGTACAGTATGCCTGTGACTAGACCTTGCCAAACTCATGAGCAACAGTAGATTTCCTAAGATTTCTAGTAGCTCTACTAAGGTTAAATAAACACAGTCAAATGAGGTTGTAGCCTTAATTTATACAGGCTATCAAGAATCCACGGTCTGCTCTTTGTGCAACCCCATCTACCTTTGAGCGACTACTTTGCCAAACAGAAATTATATTGAGTTGAAACAAAAATGCAGAACCTATGTCGACAAACTCTGTTGTGGCTGTCTTGGTTAAGCTGCCACTCTAAAGGGTGACCTGTCAACAAGCGTGGAGGCTGCTTTGTGCATCAAGGAAAAAGAGCAGCTGCCAATGATGAGGCTGTCACAGGTACTGTTCATAGGTAACACAGCTCCCAGATCCTAATGAAGTTTCTGTCCAGTTTCAATAGAAGGGTGATCCTGATGGCTTCCCACCACATGGCCCAGTGGCTCTTAGCCTGAAAAACGCTTCCTTTCCAGGACGAATGAGCCAGATAGCGACAGCAACGTGGATTAGTGCAGCCTGTCAAGGTCTGACAGCTCACTGACAATTTAATCGCTGAACTGGCTCCCCGCAGGAAAATAAGAAAGAAAAGTTGAAAAGGGTGGTGGTCTTCATTAATATGATTAGTTTGGTTGTATCAGATACTGTTAATACTGCTGTCAGAAGCTCTTGCATCCTGGGAGAAAATCTATGCTTTTGTTGTGTAGCTATTCTCTTTCCATTTGTCGGACACAGTTAGTCCTCTCTGTTCTTCCTCTCACCCATCATTTATTCACTGTACCGTTTGACATTCATGGGAAATACTAAACAAAAAAGAAAAACAAGATGGAGAGATTGTTTGTTTGTGATTTTCATGGATAGAATCTCAAGGCGTAGCCGGGGGGAGGAGTGTGTCCGGTTTGGGGACCTCAGAATTGCTTCTCTGCTTTTTGCAGATGATATGGTTCTGTTGGCTTCTTCAGACTGTGACCTTCAGCATGCACTGGAGCGATTTGCAGCTGAGTGTGAAGCGGTCGGGATGAGAGTCAGCACCTCCAAGTCTGAGGCCATGGTTCTCTG
>JAVQIZ010227185.1:0-41364 GCA_036023535.2 Galaxias brevipinnis | reverse complement strand
ATATATATATATGTATATATGTATATATATACATATATATTATACAATTATATAAATAGATGTATAATTATATAATATACTTCATTTTGTAAATTTTGAACGTTCCTTGCAAAACTATTTAAACATTAACAATTTAAATAATTGAAACAGTATTTTTGAAACATCTGTCTGTCATCATTACCCTGATTACCGCAGGCCCAGAAAGGGCTCATCAGTGCTTTGTTGTTTTTCTGCCTATTCTTGAACTATGAATTACTACTTTTCTTGCTGCCTTTAAATATGATTTGTTAATGGGGATGGGTATTTCAAGTAGCCTAATATTGCTATTCCCTCTGTTTTATTGGAACGTTTAACTGGCCATGGTACAAGCTAGCCCAGTCTACACCTGCAGTTGAAATTGTTGGTGGGAAGGAAAAGAGATTAAAAAAAGAGTGTTTGGTCAGTAATGCATTTTTTTTTCTTAATGCATGAATATTTCAGCTGTTGTACTTATGTAAGCATGTATTTGAATTATTTTAAATGCATTGTTATCTTAGCAAGATTTCAATATTATAGGTTTAATTTTTTACTTGTCTTTTTCTGTCTTTCCGTGTGTCGTTTCAACTCTTTGTCACTTTCTTTCTGAAACATCACACACGCGTGCGCGCGCACACACACGCACACACGCACACACACACACACACACACACACACAGAGAGAGAGAGAGACACGCACGCACATAAATACACTTACAAAAAGATAGTCAGACAGACAGACAGACAGACACACACACGCGTACACACACTAATTGCTTGGTCTCTCTGTGAATTGTGGAGGCGATCAAATGGCGCGCTCGCGTTTGATTGACTTAAAAAGTGAAGGTGGCGGTGATGAGACGCAGCGAGGACGCTGCGCGGGGAGCCGGGACACCTTGCAGTCTCACGCTAGAGAGGGGGAGATAGAGCGAGAATGTAATTTTAAATGAAAGTCTATTTAACCCGCTGCGAATGGCGTGACCCCATCCTCGCCTCCAAACCCATCACTGTTAAGAGGATCATTTTCAGAATTCAATCCAAAAACTTCAACAAGCTGCAATTTACTCTTTCTTCTTTCCCCTTTCTATCCATGCTCAGATAGAAGCGCTACAGCACACGAAAAATAACAATAGAAATATGTTCAGAAAATTGTAAAACTTTTAAAAACTGACAGGTTAGCCTTTGTAACCCTTTGATGCGTTCCTAGGTATAGAATTCCAAGAAAGCAATGCTGATGCTCATACTTTTTTTTTTTTTTTTGGGAAGCAAAGATAAGTTTATATTTCAGTATTTTGTAATGGAAAACTCAGGTTGCTAAACCTTGAGTAGCATAATACGTAAAATTAATTTAGCATAGGCCTAATTCATGTTTATAGTGTCATAAACCTATGAGCCCAGTTTTGCACTCACATCAACACAGTAATGAGAGTACCCTGATAACAATATAAAATGTTGTGTCCTTTCCTGCATGCACAAACTGACGTGCGTAATACAGAAGGGTATTTAGAGTCGCTATGTAATTTGGGGGCCACAATTTGATTCATTCGCGCGCACTGTTATTAACCCTGTGAAAAAGACATGTCAGCCGCCATTTCAGCCAGCAGGACATCCGTGCTTTGTTTAAATGCACTAATTACGCGCATACATTAGCGGGGGATGAAATTAGCACAATTTTCACATTTTCAATTTCGTTCTGTTTACTGCGCCGCATGCGGGTGAAGAGTTGGTGGAGAGGCAGTGCCCATGGTTCAGGTTCATTTCGTTTCTCACTCCAGCACCCATTTGCCACAGCCTGTCGTATTTTCAAAACATTCTAACTTGATCATTTCTTGTGAAAACATCAGGCTGCAAGAGTTATCAGTTAGAAGACAAGAATACGGCTATTTTTTCTCCTGATTTGCTAAGACCTGAAAAGGAACTTATAAAGTGGGTCAAAATCACACATTGTTGTGTCTGCAAATCTGATTTGAAATAGGCCGTGTTTATCATTTCACCTTTTGATCACTGACTGACTGTCGCCATTATGTGTTTATCCCTCAAATACCTGCATTAACCGGCATTTAAAGCCTGGCGTTATGACAAACGAGACTAAGGGTTCACCAACCCTTTGTGTTATGTCTGCCCTGCACATCCCTTGTCAGTTCGTTCACCTGGCGCCACCTCCTGGGAGGACACAACTTTCTTTAAAATGTGATCTAGGCGAACAGGTGGATGACCGTAATCCATTTTTGATAACACGATAATTTAATAAAAAGGGCAAAATAAAAATATAGAAAGACTGAGTGAGAGTGAAATAGAGAACGAGGAAGAGAGAACAATATAGAGAGGGATAGAGAAAGACAGATTTGTGAGAATGCCATTTGGGCACCTGATGTAATGTAATGGATAAGTGACAGTTGCGAATCAGTCCCATACTGGCAGTATAGAAGCTTCAGTGCCTATGGCTTGACTCCATCCTTTCGCTGTGACATAATTGGATGTTGCTCTGCTTGAAAGGGCGAACAGAAAAAGAGTGAGGGAGAAAAAAAGAGGGGGGCTTTTAAGGCGCGCGTAAGCAATGTTAATTAGCGGTTATTAACAGCCCGCATAATGAGAGCGCGAGGGAGTCAATTTAATGACTTTGTTAGAGCAAGTTCAGAACGACAGGCAATGATCGGAACAACAAAGGCAATTGCACACGCACTCATCATCCGTAATTTCCCAGAGTAATATCGTCTGAACAAAAAACAAAAGACTAATTTCGATCAACTGACTCGATAATTTGGCTTGATGTAGCTTAAAGAAAAGACTTAGGCCTAAATATTCTAACTGGAGTTCGCCATATTTCTTTGATATATAAAGGGACTTGGCGATAATGTAAGGTACATAACCAGAAATAAGTTAGTCAAACAAGAAGTGCATTTCTATCACAAATATCGCACTGGCATAATGCAGTGCTAACTAAATAATATTTTACTACATTTGTTTTTTTATATATAAAACAAAGATAAATAGAATATAGGTTCAAATTGCACTCTAGAAGGTGGCCAAATAATTGACTGCCCGAATGTAAGAGTGGAGCTCATTTCACCCTTGTGAGCCAGGGCAGAGAGCATCATTGGTGACCGGCTCTCAGGGAAACAGTCATCGCGAGATAAAACGAGCAAACGTTTAGATTTCAAGCAGACAAGATTTATGATGAAGACCAGGAAAGTCGGTCTAAAAGCCCCTTTTTTTTGTCAAAACACTTTTAAATGCTAAATTTAGAGGCAATCCATGCTGACTGGCTGAGGTGTGTAGACATCGGTCAGTCTTTCAAAGGAAAGTGATTGTGGTCATAGACACCAGGGCATCCCTCTCTTCAGAGACCAAGGCTATGCAAGGTACACAAAAATTCAGTTTTACGCATCGTTTAATCTTGGTTGAAAGGAAAATAAGCGAGATCCTCCGTGCGTTATTTTCGATTCTGGCAACAGAGCCGTGGGTGGCCCACTCAGAAATGCATTGCAGGTGCACAGGTCACCAATGCAACTATATGCGAGACGTGGAAATTTCGCGGCCCCATTGTCTCCACTGATTGCTCCTTATATCACATGAATCAAGGGCTCGAGACACTTGTAGGTCTACTGTTGAGCCCTAGGCCCCGTGCGATGATATGCGGTCTTCTTCCATCTACGGGATAAAATTGACCGCACGAGCGTGCCCTAGTGTTTTTCCTGGCGCATTTGCCCTTTTATTGATTGCGGGCGTTCATTAAGCCTAATTCGATAGCGCGACTGTCGAAAAATTCGTGAGAATCATCCAAGTAGCCTAACGAGATAATCAAAGTAATATAGCCTATGCAAATAAGTATTCTTGCAAGCTAATCAAAATGGGAGCGCCCCCCTTGAATTCTGAAGAAGTCCATTTATTCAGTTAGCGGCAACAACTTGCGCAAATGGCGCGATGCAAATGAAAGTTGATTAGGTTAAATTAAGAACCTCATTGCTATCTGACCTTGTCTGAGTTTCATGTAAATTGATTTTTGTTGGAATGTGATAACATGCATTTAAAGAAAACCAATCAGATAGACCAGAATCTCTTCGCATGTCTGAATGTACGGCATTGCTTTTACAACACATAGGCCCTCTTCTCTCACAACTCCAGTCTTAGCTAGTAACGGAATACCATACAGGCAGTCGGACACGTTTTGAGTGAAGCGTAACTCAGACACTAGACAATGCACTGTGAATGTGATAGTATGTGTGAGTGTGTCAGAGAGATTGTGTTAGCGTGTGATGGCAGCAGGAAGGGCTGGGTTGGTCGGGGTTTGGCCAGAACATCTATGATGTGTGTGTTGGTTTATTTGTCCAGGCGTGTGTAGGGACAGAGTGACAGACTAGTCCCTTCTTCCTCTCTGTAGGGTGTGAGGGGCCTCGAGATGGGACAGGAATAAATCCAATATAGATTGTAGGGTTGCGCTGCCCCCCACTGGGGACCCTAAGACCTGCAGCTCAGGATCGAACCGCTGTTCTTCCACCAAATTGGCCTGGGAGGCTGCCTGAGAAGGGAAGCTACACCCCCACACCGGGACTGCCGACGACCTAATGATGGTACTACGGGGACACACACACATTCACACACACACACACACACACACACACACACACACACACACACACACTCACACACACATAACGTACACAGACACACTGAGACACCCACACATACACATAAATGGACACAGACAGACACACACACAAATGGACACAGACACACACACACACACATGCACGCACACAAATACAATTTCGTACATTCATATATTCACACACTTGCAGATTCACTCAGACTTGGGGGCAAAACCATGTTTAACACAGACATTCTTGGGTGAATGTACCCAAACACTCATTTTTCAGCCCTGCTAAACTACCACTCACCTCAAGTGTCCTACTTCACACACACCACCACTCACAACAAGACACCCTTTCTATCTTCTGTATCTCTACTCGTGTGAGAGGGGGGAATAGAATAACTGGTACCACACCGAGTTGCTGGACCACTGCACAATCCCACTCCTCCCTTTACCCCCACTGAGAAACAGCACCAGCACCAGTGCCATTACAGCCTCAGCCAAAACACCCAGTTACATCCATTTTGGCTCTGGCCAAGGAGCTAATTCTATTTGAGATGAAGTGTCTGATGAGTTGCTAGACAGACGCTGTGATCAGGATCCAAAGCCAGTGTGACTGCACCTCACGTAGGAAGCTATCGCAACTCTACCTGCCTCGTTACCACCAAACAGGGTAAGCTGTGCCAGACATTTGATGTCAACCACAGAACATGGCTACCCATCTTTCCTGTTGAAGGCAATGGGGCTGGCTGAGGTTGCAGACATAAATGCACAATTGTGTTTTGAGAACTTCACATCAATATTTATTGCTCTCGTTCTCTATGATGGAGATAATTTCAATCTTTTTCCTCCAGGTATGACTGGATATTGTTCCCAAACTCCAATGACAGGTGCCCCAGCCTCACCCACTATACACCAATCTTCCTCTCATTGCTCTCCAAACACTGCGTATAGCCCATATATTTAAAGAGTCCCATCATTTTCCTTCCAAAGAGAGTGCGTCAGACATAGATCTTTAGCATCGTGCAACCTACTGTTTCTCCTGCTTTTGAACTTTTTCCAAAGCTACCTTTCTTTCGTAGTCATCTGAGGAATTAACTCTGGTTTTCCTCCAAAACCATTACAAAAGTATGTTAAGATTTTAAAGACAGTAATATGTCAGTTGCTTATATGCTCATGCATTTTCATATTGAAAACATGAGGGCACACTCACAACTAACTTGTGCAAGCACACAAACACATACACACACACACACACACACACACACACACATATACACACACACACACACACACACACACACACTCAAACAATTCCCTCCTGACATCAATAATTGGTAAATCCTCTGATTAACGAGAGAGAATTGGCCATAGAGTGCTTAAGTAATTGTGTTTGTGTGTGTCTGGTTTTTGCATGCCCCCTCCTTTTAAAGCACATCTTTATAACCAAGCAATTCCAAAGCAATTTTCTCTGTGGGAGGAGAGTGTAATTTTCTATTCTGTGACACTGTGATGTGTAAGAAACTGGGAGACGGTGCTAAAAGGCATCTTTAGAGTGTGTCTTAGTGTGGGTGTGAGGAGATTTAATGGCCAACGCAGAGCAGGGGGGGGGTCAGAGAGGGGGTGCATGTCAGAAAGGCCATCATTTAATGACTCCAGAATAATGCCCTACTCGTTAGAACTATCGGCGTGGAAACACAAGGGCATGCACCAGGAGAGCGCAATGCGCTGCAACAGTCTTTATCTTCATATTAAACCATTTGCATAACATTAGTAAGATAGAACTTACCTGAGACAGAGACACAGAACACAGAAACAGACAGAGAGAGAGAGAGAGAGAGAGCGAGAGAGAGAGAGAGAGAGAGAGAGAGACACAGAGAGAGAGAGAGAGAGAGAGAGAGAGGGAGGGAGAGAGAGAGAGAGAGCGATGGGGGAGGTGTGGAAGGATAAAGAAAAACGAGAAGTCACAATTAAACTAAGAAAAGGAGGAGACAGGGATGGTGTAGTATCCAATGTCCCTGCAAATCTAATCAGAGTAATTGGGAGTATTTTGTTTGTGCGTGCACTGCATTTGACATCAATTGCTTGGTATTGCTTTCCTCGTAGATCAAAATGTCTGCAGTCTAGAGTGTAGACCAACGTTTCCCAACCTTTTACAACCCATGGGACACTTGCATACATGTATTTATTTTGCGGCATACCCCATATGTAAACTGAATCAAACTTAATGCAAAAAGATTAGTCTATCTTTCCCAAATGTGACTTTCCCAAAATTCCATGGCACACCTGATGTCTGACGCACACCATAGTGCCAAGGCACTCCGGCTGGGAAACGCTGGTGTGGACTGTTCCTCTGGGTCAAACTGCAGAAGGCAAACGTTTCATAGTATATTCAGAGCACCGATGGTTGAATTTGTGAATATCCTTAACAATATTATCTTTTTCCTACAATGTTTATGTTGGAACATGTAGGAATATAGTGAAGCAAACCAGGCAACACACACTGTTAGTAAGTGTTGCAGTCTTTTGGCTGTTAGATGTCATGGAAATCAGTGAAACCGCAACGTGCAACAAACAGCTCTTATCGGTTATACGTGCCACAGACTGAATTTAAAACCCTGGGCTGTCCACTACAGACAAGCCACCAAAGAACTTCCTTACAGAAGATATGACGTATGATGTTTACATTTAGTAATATAGTTTATTTAAGAAGAGAAAATGAATAAAGCAAGGGTCATGAAGGTTTTCCAAACCATCTCTGCCACTCAAGAATGCGATTTTCTTCACTTTCAGGTTTGGTGTTCTATTCAAGTGTACACTTTTCAAAATGTCATACAACATACACTATATGTCATTTATTTACATATAATGCACTTGGGGGGAGTCTTTGCCGATAGAATGCTGAATTGATCTGCTCCTACAAAAAGGTCAGAGGTCAGTGGAGGGTGTTGTTGTTGTATGTGGATCGGAATATGTTAGTGTGTTTACTGGTATGTTTGTGTATTTATGCATAGACCTATTATGGGAATAGATTGTGCGGTAGCCAGGTGAGTTTAAGAATGCTATTACCATCAAACCATTCAGTCCAGCAGCATGTAATAACACAAGATGTATGTGCCTCTCACTCATGCATAGATATAACTGTCAGTATGCAATGGACTTATTTTTTCCATCTCCATGTGGTTTCCCCCTCTCAGGGTGCACAGGCCTTATTCGAGAGGAGCCAATTGCTCTAGAATTCTATCATAAAACTCGGAGCGAAATTAAAATCACTCATTTTCTTCCTCTATCCAAGGAGCAGATCAATTTCCGCAGACTGGGTCGTGATATTTTACGCCATTGGGATTTCTCGTCTTTGGCACAGCACCCTAACTGCCTAGCAGCGGGGAGTCCAGGGCTGGGTGTACGCTTCGCCGGAGAACAGTTACTTCTGCCGCGCTGAGTTTATTTGCGCCTCGCTATGAGAATTGCCATCATTTACCCTTCTTTGACACCTCCCAAAAAGAAAAGAAATAGACAAGGCGAATCGAGGGAGGAATGAGAAAGGGAAATTGATTCTTTTGATACCGCTGGGGACATTAGGTATACTAGTTTGACCATATTTTCCTTGAAAAAAGAGAGAACTGTGAATAAATTCCACGTAGCCTAGAATAATAGTTTTTCGAGGCCAGCATGTTGTTCATAAATCGAATTCGATTGTACCATGCTTGTAGGCTAGTTGGCTTTTCAGTTCAAGTCAGTTTGTTGCAAATTTAAGCAGATCCGATTTATTAATAACTCCACAACAAATTATTTGTCTTGCAAGTTGGGCATGAGCTGTCAATCAGTCAATGTAAGTGATACTGTTTAAATGGCAGTCAGCGGCACACGAATGGTATGGCTGGATGCAGATCTGCTTGATGTTGGTCGTGTCACGATAGCCGTGGAGAGACCCAAGTACAGAGACGTTTTGTATTAATTGGACAAAAAAGACAAGCAAACGTAGGCCTATAAACATCGAACAATGACCAGACAAGGAGAAACAGAAAAGGCAGGGATTGTCAAGAAAAAAATACATATGTAAAATCAATAACCCGAAAAAGACAGCGTAAACTAATAAACAAGGAAAGCTGTGCTCCTCCCAAGCATGCTCAGGACAATGAGCCGTTTACCAGTTACCTGTATAATTTGATCCATTTGGATTGGATTAGTGTGTCATGGGTTTGTTTTTCTTGGCAATGGAAAATGTGGACCTTGTTTGCCCAACTTTTATCTTTTGTACACTCGACCTCTATCCCGCTCATCTCCTCTTTCAGAGTGCAAGTAGACCCCCTTGGTGACGTCACGGTCCGCGGCAGGCTTAATTAAATCCATATTGAGAAACTGTTTAAATTCTGCCCTTATGCTCTCTCTCACTCGCAGAATACATCGGATGGGATGTGGATGTAGCCTACGGTTGGTTACTAACATACAACAATAACTGACATTGAGAGAGAAGAATACATTTAAGTAGGCCATCTCTGAAAACTTATTTTGGCCATAACTTTTTCTACAGGGAATACAATGGCTGGACTAAAGGTAAGGGGATAACATTATTGTTTCCTAATAAATAGTAGGCTTTACAAAAGGATAATTACTCGACAGGTTTTCGATTTTAGCAAACATGTTATAAGTTTTCCTGTCTCCATACATCGTTTAATTTTTCTCAACTTTTTCGTAAAGTATTCAATGGCTGATGGCTATGGCTGATGGCTATAGCTTTGAGTCACTACTTTAAATAGTTCGAATGAGCAGAATGTTTGAAACAATGATTTGAACTCTTCGTTTACAGAGGAGTAAATATAAAATCTCTAAAGTGGGCTTCACCGTCTGCAAAATGCACTAAAGCGGAATGTTCGAGGGGCGTTCCTTTTACACCAATCAGAGCCCTGGATTTAGCAGCGGCCCAGATGTTGCTCAGCACATCTCCAGCTAAACCTAAATTGATTTAGCAGAAAATAAAATACATTATTTAAATGAAGGCATTACACACTTTACAAAGAATAAATCTTTGGTCCAGTCGATAGACCACATCTCTGAGACTTGACTCAAGTAACCTACCGCATTTGGCACATGAAAACGCACATATGGGACGCAGACTACCGTCGTACTTCTGCAATCAAGCAATGACTCAGCATAGTGCCAATAAGTTGTCTATGTTCCAATAACAATCGTGCAAGGAAAGAGGTCTTCGATTCTGTCTAGAAAAACAACGACTACAAAAAATGTCACTCCTTACATGAATGAAAATAAAAGCATGTGCGTCCTTATGTGAATTAAATGAAAATGTAATGTGTAATATAGTTGTTTTTTTATAGTTTTATGTGGTTAATGATTACCAATGTGGACACTAGCTGTATCTTCTTAAAGCTGTAGTGTAGGCAATGGTATAAAAAAAACAGTTTTCGTGATAAAACATCGTGTTTGGAATTGTAAATCAATTTTTATTTTTAAGAACTTGAAAGTTATTACATGCAATTATATAAATGTCATTGATTACATATGTTGTGAATGTCTTCCTCCTCCAGTATCTAAGTGGTTTTGGTAATGAGTTATCTTCTGAGGACCCTCGCTGCCCTGGCTCTTTGCCTGAAGGACAGGTAACACACACATAAAACACATTTAGGATACCTCAATAGATCTATACACATGCACAACTGATTGTGTTGTGTCACTGCAGAACAATCCCCAAGTGTGTCCATATGGCCTCTATGCCGAACAACTTTCTGGCTCTGCCTTTACCTGTCCACGGCCAGCCAATAAGAGGAGGTAGGCCATGCAAACCTAACCGAGTTTGATCCTCTTAATATCCGCCAACAACTCCTCCACATGGTTTATTATCTGCCTTCCGTACAGCTGGCTCTACCGTATACTGCCATCTGTCACACACAAGCCGTTTGCCCCGATGCACTGTGGAGACCTAACAGATAACTGGAATGAAGCTGAGCCTGATCCAAACCAGGTAAGAGCAAGACAGAGCGAGAGGCCGGTGGTATCAAGACAACGGTTCTAGTAGTGACTCATTCCTGACTTTTGGATGTTCTTTTTTGTAGATGCGATGGCTGCCGTTCACCATTCCGAAATCCTCTGAGACTAAAGTGGATTTTGTGACGGTGAGTCTTGTCCATAATCAGTTGTCTATTTTTAAATTACAAAGGGTTAGTCTTAAATTGCCACTTGTGATTGGGTCCCTTTGACTCTCTGTCCCAGGGTCTGCACACTGTGTGCGGGGCGGGGGAGGCCAAATCTCGCAACGGAATAGGCATTCACGTTTACACGTGTAACACCTCCATGGTTAACAGGTGTGTGTCAGTGTATGCACTCATAATTCTATCATTTGGCCTTTTAGTAATCTTGATGTATTGTGGGTGTATATTTTGGTATATATTTGGCTTGGTACATATATCTTTTTTTTGTTTTACCTGCCCTGAATGTGGTCTTTTCTTTTCAGGTGCTTCAACAACTCGGATGGAGACTTTCTTATTGGTCAGTCTCATGATTAATGAAGTATATTCTTATACCTACTGCTCAAAAGGAATTGTCTGACTGTTTTGGTCTGTCTCATTCAGTGCCCCAGCAAGGGGAGATCCTTATCACCACTGAGTTTGGAAAGATGTTGGTTGAGCCCAATGAAATCTGTGTTATTCAGGTGGGTTCCCCTCTTGTAACCCTTTGCAACCTCTTTCACCTATGATGACCGTTTAGTCAAGAGTGTGTATGCTGCAACGGTATCATTTTCTATTGAAAATGAAAATGCGGTTCAAATTGAGAAGCTTGTTTTAAAAAAATAATTGTGCTCATGTGTAATCAGCGCACTTCACCTGTGTGTTTCAGCAAGGGATGCGCTTTAGTGTGGACGTGTTTGGGGAGACCAGAGGCTATGTGCTGGAGGTCTACGGAGCCCACTTTGAGCTCCCTGACCTGGGGCCTATAGGTGCGTCTGCGTGCGCGCCTACATGTGCACAGTGTCTACTGCATCCACTGATTCCATAATACCAAACAAGTCTACATCTTACCATGCTATCTCCATTACATTACATTACATTCATTTAGCAGATACTTTTAGACTCTACCTATTCTGCTAACTACGTTTGTACATCTTCATCCTCTTTGTTGGGTTGACCGCTGCCAAATCTCTGCAGGAGCCAATGGCCTGGCCAACCCAAGGGACTTTGTGTGTCCTGTGGCATGGTACGAGGACCGCGCCGTGGCCACAGGCTACGTTGTTATCAACAAGTACCAGGGCAAGCTCTTCTCCTGCCAACAGGTGCCTTTGCGCCTTATGCTTCTATATCTGTTGACGTGTGTGTGTTTTCGTATCAGAAGCACCATACTAGCAAATTATTCTCATGTAGTGGCCTGTGCATTATGAGGACTGCTTTTCATCCCTGTGTTGTTCTGCTGAAAGGAGCCCAGCTGGAAGCGGACCATGTGAAGCCTATTAGCAGCTAGCAGCACTTTCCCATTGAATTGCCGTCCCCAATGATTTAATATGAAATATCTGACTGTTCCTCTATCAGCAGGCTCCCATCTCAGCTCCCTTACTAGTCTTAATCACTCATAATTAGTTAACACGTCCCTGAGTCACAGGCAAACACTTGCATATCTTTTCATAGGAAGAAAACCTTTCTTGAGTTAAGCATTTAATTTCAGCATATTTCACTCAGGAATGACTCCCCCCCCCTCCCCTCCCCCACAACGTCCTGTCGGGCGGGTAATTGGATCGACTCGTAATGTCTGACAGGAGGGTTTTCATAGAGACAGGAAGGAGGAGGGAGAAAGGTGGTGGGGGCTTGTGGGATTGATGGAGGTAACCGTGGAAACCATGTTAGAGCAAAGTGTCATTATTTATAATGGGAAACACACAAGGATGATGTAGGCCTATGGCCCATAGTACTACTGACCCCTTCCCTCTTTAGCTGCACGCTCTCGCTCTCTCTCTCTCTCTCTCTCTTTCTCTCGTCGTTCCCCTTGATCTTCCTTTTATTCCTCCTTTCTTCAGTCTGAGGTGGGATTGGGAACAGACACCCGACTCCTTCCTCCCTGTGTGCACCCCTTCCACAGACAGGAAGGTGAGGTATGGAGCAAGACGGATGGGTAGGGATGCAGCGCACCTCATATTGGGGTGGGGGCTGCTGCTCGTACTGCAGTTTGGTTCCCCTGCAGAGCGCTAAAATTGCTCAAATTAACTTATTATTTGCTTGACTGGGCCAATATGTTTGTTTTGTGTGTATGTGTGTGCATAGGGTTTTTTTGTCCTCTGTCACCTCTTTTTAATCGAGTCTGTTGGAGTTATCACAACTGTAATGCCGAAGAGATTACCTGCCTTGGCGGTCCTCTAAGACTCTCCAGTGCATGGTGACTGTGTGTGTATCTCTCTGTGTGCTTGCGTGTAAGCGCTTTTACAATATATCAGTGTTTATTAGCCGTTCAGTGTGAAAAGTGGTGTACGTGTGTGAGTGTCTGAGTGTTTGTGTGTGTTGTGGCACAGGGGTCAATGTTGAAGGCAGCTGGAGCTGTAATGAATTATATTGATTTTAGAGCTGCCATTGAATGTCTTTTTCACAGTGACATTATCAGAACAGAGAAGCTATATAAAATTGCTGTGGTTTTAACAATCAAGATAAAGAAATATCTCTACACTGTAACTACCTTTCCGTCCCTTCTAAGCCTCCTCCACGTTCGGCAAAACGCAGAAAGTTTGGGAAAGTTTGATTGTGAAACCAATTACAACATAATACCTGGAGCTGAGCATCACAAAGGAGTGGGGGGGTGAAAAAAGGCACACCGTTCCACAATCAACCCTTATCATCCTCTCGTCTTTTCCTTTGTGTCATGAAACACTCTGTCTGGGAATTTAAGATAACAAAGACATTCATTTATTTTATTTTTTTTTCTCTCCCACAGCTGTTCAATTGAAACTCTTTATATGTGTGTTGTTTGGTACACTAGATGTTACACCCAGTGTTTTCCTCCCTGTAGGAGTTCTCTCCTTTCAATGTTGTGGCATGGCATGGGAATTACACACCTTACAAATACAACCTGGAAAATTTCATGGTCATCAACTGCGTGGCTTTCGACCATGCGGTGAGTCAACACACACCTCATCCACAAACATCCTTGTTTTGCAGGACAGGAAAGTAATTTTACTGTATTGGAAAAACAGTTTTTTGTCAAAATTAACCCTAATCTTATAATCATCACCTTTACCCTAACCTTAACTGTGACCCCTAGCCTAATCTTAACCATAATCTTTTAAATACTGTTTGATCATCAATACAAAAATTATATAGAAATATTTTTTGGGGTATTACACTATGTTGCCTTCATCATGAGGAACATTATTGAATTTCATACTAGGTATTTTAATACAACTGTTTGCTTTCTATTAAAGAGTAAAGTAGTATGAACCAGTCATAAAGTCCCCACAAGTCCAAAATGTCCTCACTTACATAGTAAAACACCCTTTTGGGTCCTCACTAATATACATAGTACAAATACACTACAAACAAGCATTGACACTTTATTCTCCCACTACAGGATCCCTCAATCTTCACTGTGCTTACGGCTAAGTCCACTCGTCCAGGTGTAGCCATCGCTGACTTTGTTATTTTCCCGCCTCGGTGGGGAGTTGCAGACCACACCTTCCGACCCCCATACTATCACCGTGAGATACACACACCTTCTCCATGTTGTCCTTTATCATCCCTTAATTTGATGCTTCCTAATTGTGTCTACCATAACCCAAGTCGTACATTTAAGGAATATAGAATATTCCAGTGTCCTACTAGTATTATTTTTAAATGACTTTTTATTTTCACGACCACCAGCTTTGTCTGTTTTAACCACAGGTCTGAGAGCCATCTAGTGACTGACAAGCATGTGTGTAGCGCTGTGTCAGAGCTCTCCCTGTCTGCTTTTCAGGGAATTGCATGAGTGAGTTTATGGGCCTGATCAAGGGCCACTACGAAGCAAAAGAAGAGGGCTTCCAACCAGGAGGGGGCAGTCTCCATAGTGCAATGACTCCACATGGGCCTGACGGAGAGTGCTTTGAGAAGAGCAGCACCTCTTCTCTCAAACCAGAGAGGGTGGCCGAAGGGACCATGGTACAGCTGACTCTCAAAGAACCACTCTTTCCTTTGGTTGATACATACGATAGTAGTATTTCTGATCTGTATACATTTAAAATGTCAAAGAAGAGACCCAAAGATAACACTTTCTCTATGGCAATGTATCTTGACAGACCAATCAAATTCAAATGTTTTGACATGCAGAAACTGGCTTGCACGGAGACTCATGTACCTCTCTATGTCTCTCAGGCCTTCATGTTCGAGTCATCCTTCAGCATGGCTGTGACTAAATGGGGTCTAGAGACGTGCCAAAGACTGGACAAAAGTTACTACCAGTGCTGGGAGTCACTGCGCAGCCACTTCAACCCCAACTGGAGGCCCAGCAAACCGTAGACATACATAGAAGCACACTCAATAAAGAGGAAAATGAATACATCTACATGTGAATTGCACAACTGTGCAAGTGAGGAGCAAAGGTGTTGAAGTGAACTAAAGTACTATATCCCTAATAAGGTCCAATAAACTAAAAACGTGTATGGCGTCAATGGAATTCGTTGTTACTTAAATTGACCTGCTAAGTCACATATCTGGCAAATGCATAAAATACGTAAATGTTCACCTTGATGTAGTGTTGTATAGAAGCTAACCATCATGTTAATAAACTAAACCCACATCTTGATTTAAAAATGTAAGACACTGTCCACGCCGTTTGTTTTCAACAATATAGGAATTTATTTAATGATCAATAATTACACACTTTGACACAAACAAGCTATTGCTGCGCGCTCAATAAGACAGTTTAAATGTGCGGTCTATTTTCCCAGCCTTGATTAGCTCCTCCTTCTTGTCCTAGAAAATGCGGGAGAAGATAATGTTAGTACAGTCACCATGGTAACAGTCACATCTTCTATGCATTCCTCTAGCAGAAAGACTTGCACCATGTTTAAAATTTGAACGAGCATAGTAGTAGAAGCCCCTTACAGCCCACTCTGAAAATTGCATCTAGGTCAATGTGACATTTCCTCTTAGCATTATAATAGAGAAAGAAATAGTCTTGTATGGTGTATAGCCAGATCAGAAAATCAGTATTCAAACAAAATGTTTTTGGTTTGTTTTTTTTGCAACGTGATGGAATTCTAATTCAAACAAGATTATCACGTGCCATGAAAGTATAAACTGATCACCTTTCATTGTATTAGTTTTGTTTCATTTTAACATCTTCTGTTAAAGCTGTTCTCCTATGTGCTTGTGTTGACCAGAACTGAGATACACTCACCAATGAACATGAATTACTTGTATGGGAGGAGATTCTGTTCCTATATTAACAAGACCCTTGTAACAGAATGGGAGCTTTCTTTATTCATCTCTTCATCAAGTCTGACCTGGTTCTTTCTTATACAATAACAATTTCCGCAAGAACAAAACTAGACAATATGATTGAAAAGCCTGACAAGACATATCAAACTTGATTTCAAGTTAAAGTCTGTGCAGGAGTAACAGTATCTAGCATTATTATGGTCAAAGTGGACCCAACAAGCATATAATGTAAGACGTAGTCATATTTATTACAGTTTGCCTGACTAGAATATACTGCAGTTGTAACTACTCTGAACTATTCTTTATGTTGTCACATACAACATCCTAGGGCCCGGTTTCCCATGCAGGCATTAAGCCAAGTCCTAGACTTAAAAAACCTCCATTGACAGTGAGATTTAGTCTAGAACTAAATCGGGCCTAGTTGCCTCTATTGTGGTACTAGTAGGAGTCTCATACCCTGTCAGTCTTGAGGACATAGTAAAGGACAAAGAGAGGGAGCACTCCAAACAGCCCTCCCAGCAGTGACGTCTTGTTTGTAGGTCTGAAATGATTATAGGGGTTTGCACGTGCATACACCCAACGTGTAAGAGCAGGGTCTTCCTGAAAAACAAACAGTGCCAGAGAGATAATGATTAGACCCCGCTATGTTGGCTGGTTCACTATTGACAGCACTGATTTTCCCTGAAAATATTTTAACTAATGCTGTAAAATAGCTAAATCGTATAAGGCATACGCAATTGAATGAACTCAATTTTAAATCATATAAATCCTGCTCTTTTCAGAAAATTATTATTTCAATTGATTATTATAATAAATATGATATCACAACTTTAAAATGTAATGGAAATATGAAAATAACAATTTCATAAATGTTATTTCCTGGCCCTCATTTGATTAAAAGGTTCCCGTTAGTGGTTAGTATAAAATACCATAACTGAACGTCATGCTGTAGCTGCTGCTGTACTGTAGACAGTACAGAAGTAGTAGTAGCTCAGAATAGCCAGCTAGCTAGCTAACTAAACGACTGTAGATCCATGACCATAGTCATCATAGATATGTGGGTAGATCAATGTCATTCAACGTCAACATTTGCAAAGACGCATAAATGCTTGCATATATGCCAATAACGTAATGCTTGGCTACAGGCTAACGATAGGTCATAATGTAAATAGCTGCAGTTATGTTAGATGCTCTTTAGATTCTAACAAATACTAGGCTACTATTTAAAAGAGACTGATCCGCAAGCGGACGTTAGCGCGACCTAGCATGCTGGCAACTTACAATAAGCTCTTTTCTGTGTGGGTTATTAAGTTGCATCTGATATTGTCTCTTCAATTGAGCCCTTAGGGCTGCCCTGTCCTCTTCGGCACGTCGCTGCTCAGGTGAAACATTAAAATATTCAGCTGGGTCCAATGTTTTAGGCCGTGTGGCCAAGGGCGCTTCTCTGTAGTTCGCCATGTTTGTTGTTGAATGAGAACTGAGGACGAGATTTTAAATCTCGCGTTGAACCATGTCTAGCTGTCATCGTATCTATGGTTACATCAAACTGTCTACTACTAGTGGTACTAGACAACGTTAACTTTGAAGGACATTTACCAAATGGCCGCATCAATCGATCAACCAGAAATAAACTCGTGCTATCTAGAGTCTGTTACGATACCTGCCGACTCCGAAGACAACTTTCAGTATGAGGAAGTTAATTTTGAAGACGATTGGAGTTTGGCCGAGGGAGAGGAGGATTTGGATGCAGCGGTGAGGGCGATCAATGAACGCGCAGTTGATACCCCTGCTGGCAAACAACCCACCCCGCCTAAGCCCCTGGGTTCTCGCACTCCTGAGGTAGTTGATGACTTTCTCCGCAACTTTCTTCTCAGAATGGGCATGAAAAATACTCTCGACTGCTTCCAAGCAGAGTGGAACGAGATGGCGTACAAAGGTCTACTGAAATCAGACCAAATTGGTCTGGTGCCAGAGGTGTATGCTCAAAATCAGCTGCTGGACAACGAGTTGAAAAACACTTTACGCGAGAGAGACCAATACAAGCAGGCAGCCTCAGCAGCGGGTGATACACTGGTCAAGCTCCAGAAAGCCAGAGATTTTCATCGGCTACGCCACATGCGTGTTGTCCAGGAAAAAAACAAAGTAATTGAAGATATAAAGAAGCTTACATTGCAAGCTGGCGCTAAACATGAACCTACATTAAAGCAGATTCATGATAAATATCAAGCTGTACTGAAACAGAAGATGTTGGTGAGTTTGGAAAGAGATAAGGTACTAGGGCAGGCCCAGAGCCTACAGGCAACTCTCCACAACATTCTCCCTCCTCCTGCCCCTTCCACCTCTGCTGGATCAGGCAGTGACCAAAACAAGGTGGCCGCAGCGAAGACTTCCGAAACCCCCAAGCACCTCAAGGATTCAGAGTTCCCTGAAGACATGCCTGTTAGTCTTCACTTTGTCCCAAGGGAGCAGGCGGTGCCTGGTATTGTCTACAAGGCAGATGGCTTGTGCCTCACCAGGACACTCAAGGTAAGATGACATAAATTGTTGCCCCCCCAAAAGCTTTACCTTTACATTAAGCTAGCTAGTAATAAAAACATTTATTTTTATAAAATCCAAATTCTGTAGGGCCACAGCCTGCCTGTCAGCTGCCTTGCCCTGCATCCCTGCAAAGCTGTAGTGGCCTCTTCCAGTGATGACAAGCTTTGGAGGCTGTGGGGGCTCCCTGAGGGGGAGCTCATTGCGACAGGCGAGGGGCACACCGACTGGCTGTCTGGGATCAGTTTCCACCCAGATGGGACTACGCTGGCCACCACAGGTGGGGATGGCAGCCTGCGTATCTGGGATTTGTCTGCCGGCCGCTGTGTACTGACCTTGGAGGGCCACACTGCTGCTACCTGGGGCTGCTCTTTCCATTCCTGTGGCAACTTTGTGGCCTCCTGCTCCATGGACAACACGGTTAAGGTTAGTCATCATTATGTGATTCTTTTTAGCTGGATGCAAGAGGGTATAATGTTGTTCAGTTGCATCTTGCCTCCGCTTTCTTGTATACATATGATGGCGGTGTGGTATGTGCTTAGGTGTGGGACCTGCAGAGTGAGAGATGTCGCCAGACACTGCATGGACACACGGGCTCGGTCAACAGTGTGCAGTTCCTACCGACCTCAAACACATTGCTGACCTCTTCAGCCGATAAGACCCTGTCACTTTGGGATGCCAAGATGGCTCTGTGTGCCCAGACCCTCTATGGCCACCAGAGCTCCTGCAACCATGCTGCATTCAATCCGACTGGTGAGGTCATTGCGTCCTGCGACTCCTGCGGTGTCGTCATGCTCTGGGATGTGAGGAAATTGGCAGTGCCAACCACAATGTTGGACTCAGGCCCGCATCCTAACAACCAGGTGGCCTTCAGCCCACTTGGCCAGACATTGGCAGTTGCCGGGGACGACGGCTCAGTGCAGGTAGTGGACCTGGCTGCATTGCAGGTGGCCTTTGAGCTGAAGCACAAGGATGCAGTGCAGAGTGTTGTTTTTGACCACAAGGGAGAATGTCTATTATCAGGAGCTTCTGATGGGCAGATCTATGTGTGGTCATGACTCAATAAAAGGAATCTGAACAAGTGTATTTTGACAATTTGGACTATAATCTGTGAAATTAAGGGGTTTCACACAATCCTAATCTCAATTTCCCTATTGACTGTGATGAAGTGGATAGCACACTCCATCACAGATGTGACACACATCCCACAGTACAAACATACTGACACAAAGTAATTAATTCTATCATCCTCATATATAACTGGTATGTCATCCCTGGTTATGTCAATTAGTTTAGCATACTTAGCAACCCCTGGGGCCCTGACATTACACATACTATCCCGGGTCTGAAGGTTTATGTGGCTGCTACACATTTCCATCATAGCATTTCTGGTTAACATTTTCACAGCACAACAGACTGAGACAGATATTACATTTCATTACCTGTTTGTTACAGTTCTATATCAACCATTATCAAGTACCCATCCATGTAACTAGTAGTAAAATGGTTCGCAAGGCCTACTTAGAAGCGCCCAATGGTTCTGTGTTTTATGTGCGTCAGGCAGTGACATTACCGGGAGTCTATTGTTGAAGGGAGTATTAAACGTTATACATATATGTGTGTCAATTGCTCATTGTTGACATGGAGAGAGGTAAATATGTATGTACAGATTTTACAAAGTTATTACTGAATTTAAGGTTAATTTGAACCACAATGAAATGTAGTCTAGCAGTTAATTAGTTGTACTAATACCCCTGGAATGTGTGAGCCAATGATTGGAGTCTTAAGGAGGAGTTAGTAAATTGACTGGGAGCTTTGGTGTGAGCGTTGTTATTATGAAGGATTTTGTTGGTATAGGTTGGTTTTCTGAACGTTAGACTGGGTGTTATATGTGAGGTCGATAAGTCTGATGCAAAATGCTTTAAAGAAATATTGCAAAGACCTGCAAAGGTAATACATTTTTGATGTATTTTGTTGATTTCTAGTTATTGTTTAAACCTGTTTATTGGTTTGGAAACACTATAAATAAAATATTCTTGTGTAATTGTAACGTGGAACTTTTCCTGTCACCTTCCTTGATGCGACCTAGAACCTTTCCTATCACCTTACTTTGCCCTTGGTCAAACTATCTTACATTGACAATAAAAGTGCTGAAATTCCTGCAAGTTTTTCCCCAGATATACATTTTGTGTGCGTTTTGACTCATGGTAATGAGTGAAAGTTTGAGTGACTCAATCTTTGTATGCTCATTATTGGTTAATATAATTCCATGTAGCAATGATAGAGCTGAACCACAAGAGGGCAATGTTGACTTGTACATGGTTGGAATTCTCCTATCGGACAGCATTACCTTAAACTAGTTTGTTACAATGCAAACCATTCAGACAGAGCCCCAACCCTGCCCATGCAGTGCCAGGTGAACTTCCTGAGGAAAGTTGAATTGGCTGCTTCTGCTTTGGACGGGTTTGCGTTGGGAGACTTGTCTGTGGGTATGAACGGACCAGACCAGACCACCGCAGGGAAGGGCTGGACAGTTATGTCTGACCAGAGGACAGATGATTAATTGACCTGCCACATTTCTAAAACACCCACCAACTCTGTGGTATTCCAAGAGCCATTTAAGACATACAAATTCAACACAGAGCCTTTACCCCCACACCCCCCACCCCACCCCCAACCCACACACACACTCACACAATCTGATCCATCTCGCTTTTTGTGTTTGGTATGACAGTTAACCTTGAACGACAAAGGAATGTGTTCTTACATCCCCTTGGAACCCATGTGGTCTCAAATGTTTGGAGTTGATCCTGCCAAGAGGAAGAAGGTTCAGTGCTTTATTGACCATACACATAAAGTTGACCTTTAATCCTCTAACTCCATCCCACTTTTTCCTGTACCGTCTCGTCTCGGTCTTTGTTCATTCTCAGCCGTTCATGGTGATGACGTAGCCCTAACGCACACAGGATACTGGGCTCTCTGCAGCAGACACAGAAGTAGCCATGGACAGAGAGGGAGAGCAAGAGATTTATCTACTCTGCTGATCAAGTACTACAAACCCTGATGTAAGTACATTAAATCAGAGGTGATGTGCTCTCTTTTCAGAGGCTTAAATTACATCCTCTGGCTCACTTAGTACCTCTCTTGTCAAGGGCTTTGCAGTTAAGCCAGAGTGTGCCAAATACAGACTCACGGATAGCCCCTATTATTAACAAAAACTATCGATCCTGACCAGGCTAACAGTATCAATGGCCCTATCCGGCTATTGGATGTTATGGTTACATTAGCCCAATTATCTTTGATGTTTCTGCTAGATACGACTGTATAAAGTATGGTGATCTTTGTCCTGTGCCGGACAGCTGCCCTCGTCCAAACGAGTGGCCTCTGAATCAATGCTCCAGCTCTGGAGGAGTCTCAGCATACTCCCACGGCCTGTTAGACATTTTACATCTTTCCCCTGTGGGAGGACTTTGGTCTCATTAGGATTCCGCTCTCGCCGCCTTCCCCTTTTCTTCCCTCGACAGCTCCTTTCCCCATTGACAGAAGTGTCTGCCTCTCGGTCAGCAACGACCTTGGCGTCACTTAGAAGTCAGGGGAAGAAGAATGAAAGAGAGATAGAGAACTTCAGCTCTGTATCGCTTTTGTTCGAGACGAGGTCTGGCCCTCCGAATTCCATGGGCTTTGAGTCCTTCGCTTCTCTCAAGGAGTCTGCGACAAGAAAGTTCTCACGTAAGTCAGTGTGTGAACGCTGCAAGTTAGTCTTTCCTTATTGCCATCAGTCAGAGTCAGCCATATTCCAGGACTCCTCTCCATTGCCTGAAAATCTATATTTCATTTAAATGCTGCTCCCTCATTCCCTCCATCTTTTTCTAATCTATAGCCTACTTCTCAGATTGATTCCTGTTGTCTGGCAGAATTTCCCTCTTAATAAATCAGTTTTCGTCCGTGCCCATGCTGGGCTGGCAGATCATACTCAGCACAATTTCCCTGCCTTCATGTACTGTACAATGCAGTGACTTACAGGGCGTCCATCATCTTCCAAAAGAGCCAATGCAGTTTACTCCTCCGATATGTAACCGCTTAAACTGTCTGCTTTTAGTAATGGCGATCTTAATATTCCTCCCTCTTTTGCCAGGCTAGTCATATCGTCACGTGGTTTGGGTGTCATTCACACGCTGGTAAAATGTAATTCTTTGAGGATAAACGGTGGTTTAATGTGTTCAATCTAGCTTTTGTGGAGTTTGTTAGATGATGGTGACATGCTAGGCCTCATGCTTGTGCTATATTTTTGTACTTTGTAAATACAGCAACAAAGGTTAATAATGTTATGTATCAGAGACATCCAAATTTATATCAGCCATGATGAGCATGACCAGGACGGTGGGTAAGGGGGTGGGGTGGGGGGTGGGGGGGGGTCCAGTGACAGTGGGAGTGCTATTGACAGAAGAACCACAGAGGTTGGCGAGAGGGAGACTCTAGGAGCGACACAAGGTGAGAGGAGGCAGCAGACACCCTCTGATCCCGATAGGAAGTGGCAGGAGTCGAAGGGGAGGACGCAGCAAATGCAGCCTGACAGCGTGATCGGTTTCTGAGGCCACACACACACAACCATAAATGGATAAGAAGAGTCCCTGTAGAAATATCGAGCAGCCAATACCAGCTGTCAGTCGCTGATATGATCTCAACTCCTTTCGTGGGGACAGAAGAATTAACACACTGGAGTACATCGGTTTAGATTGGCTGCTCCAATATTTCTAAACTCCTAATGTAATCAACCAAATTCATAAAACCCTTACAACTGCCTGTACTTCTATCTATTAGAGTTTATAAATGTCAGCATGAGTGTAAATTGCTGTAATGGCACGACCTGTGGCTTACTTAAACGGTTTCCCGTGCCATCTACCTTGTTAATGGTCTCCACATGAGCCTTGTCTTTTCTGCGAGAGACACGTTTTCTTTGAACATCTAGTATATTCTTTTATCTGTGTCAGATTCAGATAAGATTACAGAAAAATACTCCCCAAACAGGCCACCCCTCTGCTGGGAAGAGTGACATCAGCCTGTCTGTCACTCATATGGGATAGCAGTAAGGACATTCAAGAGAGGGCCTTCCTTTCACTGTTCATTTTCACAAAGACTATCATCCAAACCTTTGTGTCAATTTGGAGAAAACTCTGATACTTGCCACATCAACTTGAGGTGGTTTATCACAGCGCAGACAGCCAACCACCTACAGCCCTTTTATGAGATTCCCTCTGAGGGAACTAATAAAAGCCTATTAAGTAGCCTAAACGATGTGCATCGGCAAAATTGCTAAATGGCTATGAATCACACGCTAGCTTATTCTTTCCTTTGGAACCATTGAAGTGCTGTTTGTGTGTGAAAAGCCACAGCAGCAGTGCGTCATGGACAGTGCAGAGCTTTGATCCTGCGGTAATTTGCACAATGCATCATGTTTCTCTATTAAGGTGACAGCACGATTGTCTTGATTCTCGATTTCTTTTTACATTGCTGAAGTTGATCAAAGATGTTTGGCTGTTGTGGTGGGCTTTACTATTTGAAGTTTGGCTGCTTCATCACATTTGCTCTTTCTACCAGGACATAATGCCCAACACTGTGGAGGTTTGAGCTTCCATAATTGTACAGTAGACTAACATGGATTCTGTACACGAGATGATGTCACTACTCTGCAGAAACACTTTAAACGGCCTTGCCTGACCATCAGTTAATGCTGAAAGTTTCCAGCTGCGGTGAAATTTTTTTAATGTGAAGGGATTTATTTTTAAATAAATGAAGTTGGACTCCTGAAACAGATGGCCTGGTCCACTTCTTGAGTTTTTCCCCCCCATCAACAACATTTGGCTGGACGCCCGCTGATGTAAATGAAGAGGACGGGCTCAAGGCCCAAAGGTTTGCTCCCCAGTACCTACTAGGTCCTTCACCACCTGTAGGACTGTGGCTGGTGCCAATTTGCCCCATATTAATTATCTTTGAATTAACTGCTCACGGTTTTGCAGATCCCTGTGTGGGACTGTCGGGTAGCTGCTATAGGAAAAAGCAATGGAAAGGTCGAGCTGGATTATAAAAGCTTTATTCACCCTCGTGCCTGAGCTCTGTCTTGGTGATCAGTAAACTGTAAAACATTTCTATTTATAATAGGGTTGCACTTTCAAAAGAATTCAATGGTTTCATGACCATGAGAGCAATACAATATTTTTTGAAACCTCCACTAGTTCTAAGGAATATAAAAAAAACATACCTTTTTGAGAAAAAACAATCACAGAAGAGAACATAAAGAGCTCTATGATAATTATTTATATATATATATATATATTATTAAATACCATAACATCATGGACTGAAGGTTATTGGTCCTTTTGATATGTGCTTTCATAACATGCATTATGTATACAATAACCCCCTTGCCACTGAAATCAATATTCGTACAGACAGAGGGAGCAGAACAAAGTCAACATTACAGCAACATAACAACTAAGAATCGTTTTCCGAAAGAACTCTAAGTTCGTCTTCTAATCTTAGTTATCGCTCTTCTTCGTTGGTGCACCTCTCCTCACCCTGTCTTTCGGTCCCACGTTCAGTGGATCTGCCTGCAGAACATTAAACAAGTATTTAGCCATGGGCAAGGTCATGGAGCAGCAACCTGTCTGAGGGGTGGCACGGTGGGGCCTCACCAGAATAGAGTAGGCTCCAGAATTCTCTGTCCTTCCCTTCTTCATGCCTGGCTTCAACTGCCTTCGTACTCTGGTCACCTATAAAACAGAGCAAGCAATGATGTAACATTAGTATGGCTATCGTCAAATTCATCCATTCACTGCTATGGTGTCAGAGCAGTATGCTTGCATGTTCATGGAAGTGATTCAATATATGTAACAGTAGCAGAAATTAGCTGATAATTAGCACATTTTGAGTTATATGTGTTTTGTTTTAATTATATATACTTTTTGTTATTACAGTAGTTTGTCTAAACATCTCTGTATATTGAGACAAGTGCAATACTACATTATTATTATATGATTATTCCTCCCTGTCCCTGGACGTTCCTCCAGGGTTGCCATGGAAACCTGGTACCTGTAGGGACTTTGCGTGGTCGTTGCTGAGGAGGGAGAAGGAGCCCACCCGGGATGTAGGGGATTTCTTCTTCTTACTTCCGGACTGACCCAGGTGTCTCCTTGCCCGCTCCGCCTACACAGATCATCCACACAGAGACAGCTAGAACAGTACACTTACAAACACCACAAGTTTGATTTAGAAAAATGTTCCACCAAGTCAACGCTTACACGGCACATTCCCATTTCACGCTCAGTTAAATTTGATATGTTTTCATGAATATATCGGTGGATATGTTTGACCAAAATTTCAACCACAGATTGTCTGTTTGTCGGCTGTGTTTATTATTGTGCTGTCTTACCAGGATCAGAGTGTTGGGGAAGCCCTTGACTGACACCGACCCTGGCAGGCTGGAGTGCCTCAGGTGGTTAGGACCTTTCCTTTCCAGCTGTCTTCTCTGTCTGCCCAGTGCCTAGCACAGAACAGCAGACAACACATTGTTAACTGAAACCCACCTAAGCAATAAAAAGCACAGTATCTCCTGTCATTGCAATATGTTCAATGTTAAACCAACAATGTACATTTTTGATACGATTTGGATATCAGTTCCAATGCATCAATGTAAATGGAGTAGGCAGGTAGTAACAACTTCTGACCTCCTATACCCTGCCAACAATTACCTATTCCACTGGTTCTTGTCACAGAAGAATGTCGCATTTCATGCCACATTAGTTTTGAGTATTTTCCAAGCCATTGAAAGATTGTAATAGACCGCTAACGCTTCCAGTTCATTAATAATATATGATCATATGCATGACGCTGAACATCTCTGTGAAATGTCTTTGTGCTGGGTTTTGTATCTTTTCACAATGGACACAGACTGAAGAAAATGCCTTGGTACAGAGCAAGGCAATTGAAACATATGTTCCTAGCTGCGACATCCCATGAGTGCCTGATAGTATCTGTGCCCTCTGGAACAGACCAATACACTAAGAAAACAAAAGGTATGAAAAAAATAACGACCTCTGTGAAATCTTGTCCATCTTATTCTTCTTAAGAATGTGTGCGTGTGTTCACTATAGAATGTCCTGTATTTCCTTTGCCCCAAAGTCATTCAGTATCATGTAAAGGTCTGTTATCATGTTCAGCACTGCTAGAGTTTTATTGAGCCATTACGTCGAACGTAGACCACATCAAAACTTGCCGCAGTCCATTTAATTTGGTGCTATTGGAGGAATTACATGTTGACGAGTACCATAAATTACCCACTTAATGTATTCTGTTCCATTTTTCGAGAGACCTTGGTGGGACAAATAAACTCAGCTTGGATTTGAATCAAATGTAAGAAAAAAAGAAGATAATAATGTGGCCTAGAGCAATTTGGAGTTCTAACCACATTTATTGTGTATAAATACACATACTGCAACTACACATCAAGCACATGCAAAAACCTTTCACACTCCCAGATGGAAAATAATGATTGACCCCAAACTCAAGTGTACCCAAGTGTAAATCCTATTTTTTTTATTCTGAACTTATTAATTTACCAGATGAAAAGCATGTCATTAAATAGAATATGAAGCCTGTCCACAAAAAATGTAGACCGCAAGTATGGAAAGTTTTTTTTGGCCACAAGAAAAGCCTGAGTAGAGCTATAACATTTTTTTTTCTACAGTTATTATTTTGCTGTGCTAGCAATATGACCACAAAGTGGCCTACACTGCTTTTTTTGTTCTGGTCTCTGAAAACAGAACTGTATAATGTTAGCCACGTTAGTATAAAAACAACTCAATCTTGTCCATTCTGAAAATACACTTGAGCAATTTTCTACCAAAAGAATGTACACAGATTTATGTACCATGTGAGGTGCTGACTTCCGTGGAAAACTGAAAAAACACGTGGACTTGGTCAGTTACAGTTAAGAGAAGAAAACAAAAACAGCTATGAGATCAACTATGGTGTGGAATTTAGCTTCAAAACCCAAAACCAAATGAATATTATATTACATTATGTATACACGTGTATGCATTAATGTTGACTTTAAAGTTCTGCAGCTTACTCACAAAGGATATTTCTATTAGCCCCTACCTGGCCACCATCGCTCTGCTCACTCACACAGTCCATCCCTGGGGCCGTCCCTGAGCAGTCGAGAGCTTGTGAGAGCAGGCTAGCCTGCAGACAGAGCACACACATCCAGACAGTAAGCTCCATGGTCCTGACACTGTGGGCCAGCCCCATCCACTCTTGGCTTTATACTACCCTCCCCCTAATGGGGACCAGATGCAGAGGAATGAAGGACATGCCAGTTTAATACAGACAAACAGCACACCGCAAGAATGCGCCTGCGGCTCTGCAGAAACATGTCAGACATCCGATGGGCCTTCTCAAAAAAGACTCCTCCGCACCAAAGCAAGGAGGCATATGAAGCTATTTTCTACTGATGCCTACACTTGGCAGACAGAAAGGGAGTTAAAGTGAGAAAGAATGAGAGACAGAGAGAAGGGGTATACAAATTACGAAAACGAAAAGTGAAAGTCAGTCCCTTGATGACGAGACTTGAAAGATTGGTGGTTTCATTTAAAAATCCACTTAAAAAGTGGATTGTTTGTTCGGCCCTGTTCTCTGTGTTGCCAACGTCATTCAAACTACTACACCTCAATAGAATGGCTCTATATGGTTGTCAACAACGTTCATTCATTGATTCTTGAGGAAGCACACAGCACAGTGTGCAGCTGCAGTATGCAGTCTGAGGCGATCAGAAATTCCCAGAAAGCATTTGGGCACCACTGTGCCACAAATCAAAGTGTTTGTTTATTCAAGCTTTGTTTGGTTTATTTAAGGTGATTATGAAACTGCAGTCCTTGCTAACATTTTCAAATATTTCTTGTAAGATTAGATTTATTTCAGAATCTGAAATTGGCATGCACTCTGATGTATCCAAAGATAAAGTGTGCAATGCATTTGTAAGACGTTCTGTCTAGAAGTTTATTTGGCCAGTGAAATAATGGATGACTTTTCTGGTGCAGAAATAGTAGATGAATAGGCTGCCTGTGTAAAGGTGCATTGAAAGATGGAAAAAGTGAGTATGGGGGAAGAGTAAAGTCTCATAATGTCTTCAAGCCTCCAAATGCACTTCTGGCCACAGAAATATAAATTATCTCTACTACTACTATGATTAGAAACATGTGCTGCTGTGAGAAGAAAAATATGTGGAAAGTCAACCTGTTGCTTCCGTCTCAGATAATCCCATGTCTTTATTTTAGTTGACCAAATAAAGATATCAATATGTATTTTTTCAGAAAAGTATGTAACCTAGGTGTAACATATATTCCTATGCAAAAAAATAAGAATGCAATAAAGTTGAACCTCAACATGAACAGCAGTTGTGTATGTCTTACTATATTAGGCGCTTTAATTCCCTAAATAGTTAAAGTAACATGCTGTTTACTGTTTAATTAATAATAAAATGTGCTGGTTCATCAAGTAGTCATTTGGCTTCATGCATCAAGAGTCTGTCACCAGTGCCACAGGAGACACCAAAGAGAAGGAAGCTTTGTTTTTCTTGGAGTGCACCCTTTATACTGTAAACCAATGGGCAATGGACATATTATTGGACAAAACTAACACTTTACAGTGAGAGCCTCAATCTTCAAAAAAAAAAGCAAATTTAAGAAATCACCTTGCCAAAGTTTTGAATCAAGAAAAGACAAAATTCTATTTAGATTTGTGTTTATGTAAATTTGCAAGCGTCTGTTGAACGTAACTGTTTTACAGAGACTACAGCATAAAAAGCCTTCGTTTTCAGTTTCAAAGTTTTGCAAAAACATTGCTAAACTAATTTAAAACTTTTCAAGCCACTGGAATAATTTATCGTTGAAAATTGACATGCAAGCCCTATTTTTTTCTCTGTTATTCACACTATGGCTCCCTGGGCCTGTCTTGGCAGTTTAACTCTGAGCTGCTGTCATTGTGCGTGAGGCTGACTCTCCGTGGCAGTCTGTCAACCTTCTGAGACAGGTTTTTCCCCTTCCTCCCCTGATGCGTTTTTAGAATACACAAGTGATTACAGGACAGTTGATTGGAGACATGATGGGTTTGCAATGGCAGTGGGTGAATGTGAATGAATCATTGGAATCTGGGGATACTTCATTAGACTGTCTCCATCCCTTAGATTTTATCTGGATAATGACTCAGATAGAAAGACCATGAGCGTGTGAGACTGCCATCAACTATTAATTATGCATCAGATTCTTTTCAATGGACAAAGTGACTTAATGATGAATGAGTGACAACTCAATTTGAAAGGAAATTTAAATATCCCTTCTTTACATATTTATGAAGTGTGGTTTCCCCCGTTTTAACGTGCAGTGAAAAACTCAAACATCCAAATTTAGCTTTTTTCTCAAACCCAGCAATGAAGTGGATAGTGTTGGGCCTCAGTTTAGTGACTTGCAGTGCTCTCACTGTGATTGGTAAGCGAATGGAAATGAATCAGCCACTTTTAATGTTGGCTTTAATGGAAAGTGAGTGATCAATGTTTGAGGCCATAGTCTGTCAGACATAACTCAACTATGCCCAGACTGGCACCATTTCTAAATAGTTGCAAGTTTATGTGAAGGCAGTGAAGGCAAATTGCAGGTCTGGTCAGTTTAACTCATCTACCTTGGTCTGTCTAGGTCTAACCAGACTGTACAGCAACAAATACCATCATTACACTCCGTGACTGAAACCATTTTTAACCTTACTCTTAGGATGCCTGTGTGCAGTGAAGGCATATTGCAGGTCTGGTCAGTTTAACTCATCTACCTTGGTCTGTCTAGGTCTAACCAGACTGTACAGCAACAAATACCACCATTACACTCCGTGACTGAAACCATTTTTAACCTTCCTCTTAGGATGCCTGTGTGTATTGGTTGAGCCTGGGTTTGCTTCTGAATCTCTATTGCTCTAAAGTGCTTTGTCACTTTGTCGAAGCGACTGCTTTGTAGCAGCTTAATATTTAAGGGTGTGAATGAAGCCTTCAGCCTTTTCACGTAGTGGCAACAGAGTGATTCAAGGACGAGCTTGAGGAAAAAAACAAGTGTGCTTTAATTTGTGCATTCGTCATCGAACAAGGAGATATTGTTGTCTGGCCTTTAAATTGCAATTTAATTCCAATGCCTGCGCTTGCTGAAGCATATTTTCAGTATGAGAGGAATAATCAGGCTGGCCCCTGGAAATGTGTCTGAAATATATAACCAATTAAAACCAGTATTAATTTTGCTTTATTCCGATGTCCATGTTGCCAACTGACTGCTTTTAAGAATCAAAGGCCCAAAGCAACCGGAAACGTCCTTTTCTTACATTTGTCATATAAGACCTAATTTAGCTGCCCATTTCAAAAGGCAATCTCTTCCACAATAATGAAACATTAGAGTTAGTATGCCAGCTAGATAATGAATGAAGGGTTCTTTAATGCATCCCAAGGATTTGCAGAGATACTGCTTAAATATATTTGTAATTTATCAAACAGTTCAAAGATGAAGATCTAAATTGTTCATTAAGAAGAGTCTAAATTCATTACCAAGGATAACACACACACACACACACACACACACACAGGCAGTGGTTCCATTTCAAGGTATCACTAGTGAAAATTTTTTCAATGTTAACAAAAGTCACTCCCCTAAGTAGACCAAAACGGTAGTGATTACAAGACATTTCTATTTATTTAATCTATTTATTGTTGCTTGACTTCTTAGGTTAAAGGTTGGTTTCATTGGAACATCAGTATAAGTCCCTGTATGATTGTGTGAGAGAGCAACAGACAGAGGGCAGGTCACGCCCCCTCACTATCTCACAGTCATAATCCATCCTCTCTCCTGGCGTTGCCATGGCAGCGTGGAGTTGACTGCAAACAATGCCATTGAAGGTGGAAATCGCCGATGAGAGGATGGAAGACTGTCATGTATTTTCATCTAACCAGAAACGACGCGGTGCGGACAAGGTCCCTTTCATGCCCGCTGATGTCCAACGACTCCCACAGAGTCTCATGCATCCTGTGAATAGGAAAGCATGTTTTTTGGTGATCGCACGAAAATGTCCATTAATCAGCTATAGAAAATGTTTGGCAGCATACTGAATAAACTGGCATTGTCATGGAAGTCTCTGTATTGGTTGAGTGTTTCCTCTGGTCATCTGAAATAGGCAAAATGAATTTAAAATATAAAATTACATTTTGTCACTTCACAAAGCAACACAGAACAGGTCATTTATAAAACAGATTTTTTTTTGTCCAATGTCAGAGGACATATTGCTCAGCCTAGCTTTTCAATCCTCTTGCTCAATAGAGTTTTCATACCCTGCGTACCTACATTTTCTTCCAATTTCTTATGAATCAAGTAGATGATTATTAGTTGAACGTCTCCATCGTCTCCTACTCTTCAGAAAAGAAAAAGAATACAAAGAATACTAGAGGGATAAGTGTTGCCGAGAAACAATTATATTTGTGACAAGTCAACCTGTTAAGGTCTCATTCACTCTGTTTCAACGGATCCCAAGGGCTTGAACATAGATTTATGCTAATTCAGAAACGTGTCTGTTGGGTAGAGAATACAGAAACATTTCTGTTTACATGAAATTGAAAACCAAATGATTTTCCAGATGATCCTAGACCGTGCTCAAGTGCTTGTTAGCACGCGCTATGATGACAAAGCATCATAATCGCAGTGCTGAGTGGAAGTAACAAACAAACACACTGTTCCTTTGCAAACAGATGTCGGAAGAGTTGGCCCGGGAAACGTTGGCAAGAGAACTCTAGCATAGAGTGCTTGGCAAATGAACTCTCAGCCGTCCACGTTGGGGAAATTAACCGTAAGAGGGGGCTTGTCTGGAGGCTTTTTGCTGTGACTAATACAGTCTAGGAGGCCGACTTGACTCCCAGAATGTCGGGTTTTCCAAACAAACTGCTGCGGAGGGCCATGAGGATGGGGCCTCTGCTGAGGCTCCAGAGACAACAGTAATTACAGGGTGGTCTGATAGAATTTAGCATCCATTTGTCAGGGCATTTCTGTGGATGGCTTTTTATCTGTAAGTTCCATTCTTTTGAGTCGTATTACCTTAAAGGCCATGGTTAGTCTGTGACTTGTGTTGTAACTAAGGGGAACAAAGTCGTTTGGCATAATTAGTGTGAGTTTCCTCAGACTGCTGTAAATCATTAAATAAGCCAGAAGACCATTAGTGTTAGTTTATTAGCTTTACCTGGGGAAATGGTTTCCTCCCTTCCACCAGAGACCACATCCCTTGGGATGCTTTAAAAACCCCACTGTTACAGCTCAGATTAAACTATCCACCTTAAAATGCCAAATGTGAAGTAGGCTACCCTGGAAAACGAAGAATACGAATGCAGGTCTTCTACAAAACACTCGGTCTCAACTTAACGATGCACTGCTCAAGATTTTTACTTCTAATAGCAACGCATTTGTTTGTTAGTCGTTTGTGGTTTTATTTCCACAGTGCTGAAGCTACTTACAGTCAAATAGTCAGGTTGTGTAGGCCGTGGGCTTCACCTTCACCTCTTTAATCCTTTAACACAAGTAATGGCTCTATACAAAATGTAATAGGATTCACAGGAGACTGGAGAGATGTGATAGAAAGGAGAACCAATGTGCTCAGTTGGCGTTAGTAGAGCTTGCTGGGTGCTGAGAACCTTTCAAGAGCATAATACGTAACCATATTAATAGTCTGACTGAGGTATTCCAGATTCGACGATTGTTTTCGATGCACACAATAATTACAAGTCCTCTGAGAAGATTGTGTACTTATTGTTGGGTTAACAAGATATTGTTTCTTGTTGCATTTCAAGATTACAGAAGGGATTAAACGTCTGACTCACAGCTGCGGAACCGTTTCGGGCGGGGGTTAATCCAAGCTAATGCTGGTTCATTTTCAATGTTGTTCCTTCCACTGCTTTCTACACTCTTTCTTCAGACACAGACTAGACATATTCGCTGTCTCTCTATCTCACTCACACACAAACACACAGGGGATCTACAGCCATAACGTACAGGAAAAGTTGGTACTAAGTGAACATAAGAACAGTATTCTGTAAAAGACAGTCTTGTGCTTGTCACCAATCTATGCTCTTGGTTGAATATGTTACTAGCAATCCCCCATGTCAAAAATTGCCTCAGGCAATTTTGAACCGCTGATGGAAAGATACTGGTGGTAGAGGGTGATTGTTTTTAAAGCAGCCGGGATAAATGCCGCCGTGGGTTCCTCCACTTCAAACACAGACAGACAGTGTCGTGTTTGCCCTACTTGCTCTTTCATGCGAGAGAAGCCTCTGGCTTAAAAAGCCTTGCAGGAGCACTAGCTCACTCTGAGATCATAATAGCTACCAATGGGACCAGAAATGCTGCAAAGCACAGGGTTGAGGATGACGATCTCCATGAATCCTTTGCAGCAATATGGCCCAAACAGGACAGTGGTAGCCAGGGGGTGAGGTGGGTTTATTGTTGTATAAGGACAGAGGAAATAGCCTGAGTCACCATGAATCTGACTTTGTGAGTTATATCATCTAAATCAGAACTATTTCCTCTTCCAAATTGCTGATACATTGATGGACAAACTTCAAACGGGGAGGGCTTTATCTGTCAAAAACAAATGCATCAGCTTTATCACCAATACCTTAAAATGCACAGGACATTAAACACAATATATAGTCCAGGGTGTGCACTCAATACACACTATCCAAAGTGGTATTCAAAACAGCTTGTGAGTTGCAATAGTTTATAAATAGGATCAGGTCTTTGACAGCTATGTTACCTTTGGTATAAGGTGCGAAACATGTATTTATTCCAACGCTGATATCAAATTTGGTTTCAGGGCTGGAAGACACAATTATCGTCCAATCTTGCCAGTAACATAGTCTGTCTAGCCAACAAACTGGATAATATTAGCCCACCTCCCTGCTTGCCCCATGCTAGCATGACTATGAGAGAAAGAGAGAGAGAGAGAGAGAGAAAAGGAGCTAGAGTCATTCAGAGACATCCTGCTTGAGATATCAGCTGTTCAGTGATGAGACTCTGAATTGTGTGATTACACCTGTACTACCTGCCTTAAATGGCCAGGCCTGGATTTCCTTCCCTTGGACAGCTAGAGAAAAAAAAAGAGAAAAGGAAATGACTAAATTGAGAGGATCAGAGACCAGCTTTGTGCACCGATTGGGTCTCACGTGTAAACAAACAAACAGGGCTGCCAGCAGACATGGTCTTTCTCTGGTGAAGCAACGGTTCCTCAGTTTCAAAACAGCATTTGCTACTTAGTGTTGTGGGGCTTTCAATACCAAGAACAGTAGGGATCGGGACTGCCGTGCACAAGAAATATGAAGGATAGGAGCTCAAGCAGAAAGATCCCAAACTTTTTGGAGACAAACAAATAGCAGCTAGAGAGGTACTTTAGAGAGGTCGCCAGAGAGGTTCTTTTTGGTTGGCAGGACAAAGGGCCAGTGGGGTAAGATTCTATTTCTAGCCCCGTGCACATGCTTAGCAGGATAGTCCAGGGGAAGCCATTTCATGACAGACTAGCTCTGCAAAGAAGCGAGGGTATGAAGGTGGATACAAAACCAACTTTTTCACATTTTAAACAACCAAATGGCAATGTACACTTAACAAAACTATAAGAAAACCCAATGGAACAAGTCAATTATTGGGCCCCATTCAACAAAGGGCTCCACAACGATGCCACTGCACCTCCCTACACATTTGACTGTGCAAAAGATGTTTGGATACATATTATACATAAGATGTCTATCTCAATGGGACTCGCCTGATTAAATTAAGATAAAATCAAACAAGTCACCAAAGCAAGATACATAAGTCAAATCTTTCTGTCAACATAATTGTGATTCATTGACCAATTACAATGCTTTGAAGTGTGACATTTTGGAGAAGAAAGAGTTGACAATGTGCATTCAATTTCTTTGAAAAAGAACCCCTCAAATGCCAACATTCAAGCTATGAAGCTAATCTACCCCAAACAAGGGTTCTGAATGTCGACAGACATCACCCCCCCGACACACACACACACACACGCATACACACACACACACATTGGAGTTCCTGTGTTGCAGCATGTGACAGGGATAGAGTGGTCAGAATTCTTTGCTGTCTTTATTCAACCCAATAATCCCATTTTAACAATCATGGCCCCCAGTAGGATGCCAATCTTGTGATGGACAATTTAACAAACACAAGCATGGTAAGAAATAAACTACAGACCTTGTTCATGCATTTATTACCAGTAGGCTGGACTACTTAAATGGTTTTCTCTCAGGTCTTTCTAAAAACACTTGCAGCTTGTTCAGAATGCTACTGCTAGACTTTTAATAAAGACCAAAAAATATGAACATATTACATCCATTCTCACATTGGCTTTCTGTGTGTCAGGTGACTTACAATACAATTTTGAAATATTCTAATTGCTTAACCTCAAGTGCCAAAATCATTTGGAGGCAAAATACATTACTGACATGCTAACAGTAGGAACCTTCTAGGCCCCTGGAACAGGTCTCTTGACCATTCCCAGGGTTAAAGCTAAAAAAGCAGTGTTTAGCCACTATGCATCAAATAGCTGGAACCAACTTCCAGAAGATCTGAGACTTGATCCAAGCCTGACTACTTTCATGTCCAGATTAAAAGCCTATGTGTTCTCAGTTGCGTTTGGCTTAAATTAAAATTAACAAAATTTTAATCTTATTACAATTGTTGTGTTGTTGTCTTTTATTTCTTCTTTGCTTTGTTCTGCTTGTCTTGTGTAAAGCACAACGAGTTGCCTATGTGTATGAAATGTGCTATACAAATACATTCAATTTGATTTAACGAGTACCATTGACTTCTGCTTCAAGTACCATTGACTCTCTGTTTCGCACTACTGGGGTTTGTTATAAGAGTGCAGATTCTGAAATGCCAGTCCCAATTTAAATGGTGGGAAATGGTAATTATTTATTGTAACGGATCAAGAAAGTGTTGAGCTACATGTTCGCTCTCCGAGGAGCTAATTTGCAACTTGGAACTAATTTCAACTTGCTATTGAAATACAACGCAATAACAATGCAACAGGATACATTTTGTTTCTGAATTAACAAGGAATCCATTAGGACTCCATTGTGTATTGCAACCTATTTTAATAGCCACACATGCATTGGGTAGAGCCAGGATTCAGCTACAAGAATATTGCTTTGTTCCTATACACATTAGACTATGCAAACATTGATAGACTTTGTGGTATCATAGTATCAATACATGTCATGCATATTGTGAAATTCATGTTAAAACATTTGTTTTTACAGATTGACTATGTAAAATAGCATTCTCCATGGGTTATTTAAATCACCATGTTACTCTGAACAGTCTTATGGCCATTCACATAAGCACTTGTTAATGTGCCACACTGCAGCTATTCAGTCCTTCTGGAAGTAGTAAGATTAGAACCTTTTAGCAACAGGGGTTCACATTCTGAAACTTCATCCATAGCAATACTGGGTAGTATACATTTGATATAGTATATCTTTTCTTCTACTAACTAATTATAGGCAGCTTAATAGAATACACTTTCAACATAACATGCTTATATAATTCTGTCGGCTTATGGCTCAACTGCAAAGTTTCTAGAAGGTTAAGTGATTTAAAAGGTCAATACTAACACGATTTATTTGTTGTTCATTTAAATTAGTTAAATAAAATAAGATATTACCTAAACTAAACACTTAGCTTTTCTTAAATACAGAATGTTGTCTATACGTTCTATTAATTTAAATAATTATATTATAGCCCCGAATGGCAGTGTAGGATACAAAAACTATATAAGTATAATGTTACTCTATAGAACCAATAATTGCACATTACAGACAATGCAGACAACTAAAGTGCGATTGCCTAACATGGTTTATTTTCAGACACGCGACCACATTCTATTTGTTTACGTTTGTCAGAAAGTGAAGTGGCTTTATGAATGGAATGGAAAGCAAACGCGCGGGCGCCGGAGAACCGCGCTTCCTTGAGATGAGAGTAGCGGAGTCAGGATGAAGCTATCTGATTGGTTGTCCCAGCATACCCAGGTGCTGACAGAAGATGGGATCAGCAGCTGCTGCATCTCGACGTGGAGCGACGGAGAGCTTTGGGTGCATTGCACATGCTAAAAAGGCTTGTTCAGTCAAAGTAAATATACAGTTTTGCTCAAATTAAAGAAGTAAGGTAGGCAATAACCTAAGAAATAAGGTAGTAATAATGTAAATCCTCTGCACCCTCTCTGTAATACTAACCTCGTGACTGTTCAATGGTGCCTGCGACCGTTGCTTTGGGGAAATAACCCGGAGACAGGGCATCGAAAGTAAGCTGTCAAAGAGATATAACTCAAGGAAGTTAACACCCTGCCCTTCTATCCACATTCTGTATCATTGTTGGGAGAGCTGTTTATCTGGAGATTGTAGGCTAACTGGCGGTCATCCGGCGCCCATTGATCTTGCGTAAGTGATTGTCACATTAACTTATTGCCATTTACCTATTACATTTCATAAGCTTTATTGTCATATACTGTATGCTAGTATTCCATCTATTTGATATAAAAATGGAAACTTGTTGTCAAATAAGTCAGACATATTGTCGCTGTTGTCTTTGATTAAACAACTCAAACGGTCAGAACAGAATCATTATAAATGGAAATAATGCAAAATATCGTTTGCTTATAGCAGCTGTATTGTTTTTCTCATGTGACTGCTACTGTTGTTGTGATATGTGAATCATATCAATTTATAAATCTGACATAGCCTAATGATTGTGTCAGTGCAATCTGGTAAGCAACTGCTACGTGGCAGCCTGAAAGCTGACCAAGTAGCGGCATGGTCTAGCCTAAATGCAGTATTGTTCAGGTATCCTTTTGCAATTGACATGAGGTACAATATGAATTACCCTTCTTAAATATCCTCCCTTGAGAGCATTTTGATTTATTTATACTTTGCTTTCCTTTTGATTAATTTGTTGACCTTATAAAGTGATGTTTGGAGAGGTCTGAAAGCTTTGTAATTAATAACTTAATATGCCAGACAATCAGTCTGGAGGGTGTGTGAGGATTTTTCCCATGGGAACGCTATCTGGTTTGACTGTCAAAAGGCATGATGCTGTCAGTCTCTGGGGACAGTTAGGTGCTTAAACTGTTATTCTTTGTGGTAAAATGTATTCCGTTGCATGTTACAGGACTGCAAAAACTAGCCCGGCAAACTGATAATGGATGACACCAATGTGTTCAGTTATTAATTGTTTGTTCGTTGCCCTGAAATTAAAAAAGACAAAGTTGTAAATTCCTTGAGAGTTAATTATGTCTCAGAAACATAATTCCCCTCCCACAAACACACAATAGTAGTTTCTTTATCACATGCACTTAGTTGTGGGAAAAGGATATTTAATTGGTTCACTTTCAATGGGCTACTCAAGTGTATTGTTGGACAACAATGTCACAAGTCTCAGGTGATATTGCTCCTTCTTCTTCTTCTTGTGGCTGCTGCTGGATTTAGACAAATGGCCAGGCAGTCCTCCTTACATGCCTGGCATCATGAGAGCCTTTACTTACATCACAGGCCACAGGGTAATTTACAACCCCCCTTCCAAAAAAAAAACAGGCTTGAAAGACAAATGTCAAAATCGACACACATAACAGCAATGAAAATAGGGATAATATTTTAGTTTTTCTTTAGAACTTGCCCATTCATTTGTCATTTGTTGCCTCCGTAGACTATTTATTCAGCCTGTTCTGACATTTTATGGTCTTTGTGTTCAATGTCTAAATGGCCCTCTCTATCTTCCTAGACGACTACTCACTCTCAAAGCAGTGACGTATGCTACTACACCGCACAGTGTTCCGGAAATAGACGCAAACGGATCTATAAACTCATTCACTCTCCTTCTAGAAGTCGTCCTTAAATTAATTAAAAAAAAAATGTATAAAGGGCCGACTGCAGCTCCAAGCACCCCTGCTCAACCCCCACCCTACCAATCCCCTGGCTGTATAGTTGCAGATCCTGGGGAGAGGCTCGCTCTGCGCTGCACCATCTTCCTTTAAGCTGACACACAGCAGGTCTGCTGTTCAGGTCATCTGCTGGGGTGGAGGGAGAGGTGGTTCCTATGACACTAGCGCGGTAGCCGAGACAGCTAGCAGAAGGACCAAACACTGCTACATGCACACGGCAGGTGTTGTTTCATGTATGTGGTGTGCTCGGGATGTCTATAGTTGACCCTGTAGGGTTCAGACTTACTGCAGCTGAATCAACCACTCCACGGTATCCAGGCATAGAGCAGACAAAAAACAGTAAACCAGTGCCATTCTGTGGTTAGTCAAAAGGGTGGATAAGGACCTTGAGATGCAGGAACAACTTGTAAGGAAAAGTAGCCCACTCAAGAAGTAGTAACACTACCCAATCACTGGCAGTTCATTCCAGTTTGTTATAATTTAAAATCCCACTCTTCCCACTCTGCTGGATCCAAAGCATTGGCTCATCTGTGCTATTGTCAACTCTAGCAGTGGGTGGGTGTATTGTTACCAGTGTGTGATGCATATGTGGTGACATTGGCCCAAGGGGGTGGACAGAGTAGGCTGGTGTGTTCCAGAATTTGTGTATGTGTGTACACGTGCATTTGTGGTTTTGTTTTTGTACAAGCATCTGTGTTTTTGTTTAGCTCTCTCTGTGTGTGTGTGTGCGCGTGTGTTTATTTCATTGAGAACACGTCAACTGTGAAAACGGGATTTGCGGGGACGTGTGCGTTGGGTGCCACCGTTCCTAAATCTCTGAGTCACCGTGTGGCTTCTGCTTTCGGTTGGAAGGCAGACGCACCCGCGTAATTGATGCCCTAACCCTGTCCTTGACACAACCGGCTATAAAAAGCAGGCCTGAATAATTACCTTCCCCCGTGAGCTCAGAGGAATAGCACTTTCGCCTGGCCCATACATTAGGACAGTAGAGCCACCTGTCTCCCCAAGGACTGAGTCAAAGGCAGACAATGGCGGAGCAGAAGAACTCAGACCCTCCCCTCCGGAAGTTTGTCAGCGCCACCCGCTGAAACTGTGAGACAGAGCTAGGGTCTGACTCAGTGCCACGTACTGTTTTTTTTCCCTTTCATGTTGCAATCTGGTTTTGTATGAAAGGGGAGGGGGGGGGGGGGAGGACACAGTGATGTCAGTGTGTGAGGGCTGAGGTTGAGACAATGGGAACTACGTCTTGTCCGTGACATCACTGGTGGCGTGTGTCTCAGAAGAGCCTCCACTGAATCTAAAGGGAAAGCCTCTGTACATGGAAACCATATTAATAGGCTAAAGAGTCCCATAGAAATCTATTTCACAGGTTTGTTTGTATGTACTCTTTCAAAGTGTTTTTCACATGTTTTTGCAGGGGATAATATCTTTACCGGAAGATCAAACCTTCATACAAACAAACTGACAGATAATAAAGCAACTATATGCAGTGTGCAAATAATAAATCTGTTTTATTCATCCATAAATTGTTCATCTTCAGCATTAAAGATTGTCTGCTCTATGAAAGTGTTTCAAAGAACCATTGACTTTATTATTCTCTCTGAAAACAATTCATACTTGACTTGCCTCCTTGTCCCTACCATGCAGGCTCCTCCCAACCCCGGCCTCCTGAGCAGTGCCCGGGGGGGGGGGGGGGGGGGGGGGGGGGGGGGGGGGGGGGGGGGGGGGGGGGGGGGGGGGGGGGGGGGG
>JAVQIZ010227181.1:0-20474 GCA_036023535.2 Galaxias brevipinnis | reverse complement strand
GTGTGTGTGTGTGTGTGTGTGTCCTGTAGGGCTGCTGAAAACACACAACCTGTCCTACCAAGACAGTGAGAGTCTACAGGCTGTGTTTGATAAAGAGGGCTGTGCCAACATACTCCGAGCCCAGCCCAGGTCAGCACAACCACTGTGGCTGGCTCTCTTTCACTCTCTCTGTCTCACACTCTCAGTATCTCTAACCCTTTCCGTCTGTCTCTCTCTCCCCCCATTTGGTTGTTTTCTTCTCTTTCTCTTTGTTTCTTTTGCTTTCTTTTTCTCTTTGGCTCTCTCCAGCCCTTCTCTAACGTGAGCCTCTGGTTCCTCTCTGACCCTGACTCGTCGGGTCCTCCCCCAGGTTGCTGGTTGACACCGTGTTGCACTTCCCCCCCTCTCTGGATGAAGTGACTGTGTCAGTGAGCAGTGAAGGAGTGTTGCTCCGGAACCATGTGGAGGATGAAGCAGGTGACTTGCGCAGTGTCTTCCAAACGGAACTTGGGCTTTTTCTAAATGCAATTCTCATTAAATATGTTAATAACAACACTTATCTCTTTTTCTCTTTCTCCCCCTCTCTCAGAACAGTCCAAGGCTATGCTGACACAGTTGTGTTTGAGCTCAGAGGAGTTTGACCACTTTGCTATCGGAGCTCAGACCAGCATCACCTTTTGTCTAAAGGAGCTCAGGGTGAGAGAGGCACTGGCAGGGTCCACTTGAGAAATAACCTTTTTCATTTCACATTGGTTTAAATGTTTTTAGATGAGATGTTGATGTTTGCCTGTCTCCAGGGGTTACTAGTGTTTGCAGAGTCCTCCGGTCTCCCTGTCTCAGTGTACTTTGATGAACCGGGCAGGTCAGACACACACACACACACACACACACACACACACACACAGTGTTTCTTAAATCTTTAACAAGTTTGGATTATAATTATATTTTATTTAATGTGTGTGTGTGTGTGTGTGTGTGTGTGTGTCAGACCTGTCGTGTTGAGTGTGACTGATAGTGTCCTGGAGGTGAACTTTGTCCTCGCCACCCTGTCTGACGACGCCAACCTCCGGAACCATGGCGACAACAACACCAAGCGGTGAGTGTTGCGTGGCCGTGGCGTGAAGCTGTGGAGGCGGTCGCTTTTCACGACCATTGGAACTGTGCTGTGTCTCCCAAGTAGTCCCAACCACATCCTCTGCGTGCGTCTCATCCCATTCCCTCCCCTCAGAGCTTCGTCCCCTCCCCCTCCCGATGACTTCCTGAATGACGACATGGACTCCTACCTCATCGCCATGGACACCAGTGTCGTCGCAGGGCCGTCCACGGCGCGAGCCCCCTCGCCGCAAACACCCACTCACATCCCCAATCATAGGATCAGGTCACACAGTGAGGAAGAGGAGGATGCAGAGGAAGAGGAGGACATAGAAAGGCCACCTAATAAAAAGGTAATGTCTGATTGTGGCATGGACTTCCCAATACTTATACTGTATGGTATACTATACATACAACTTCTTCCTATAATCGTTATAAGCTATACACGTTACTTATTCTGGACCCTGTTCTCTCTTTCTTTCTACAGTTCTGTTCCCTGTTGTTTGGAGCGGTGTGTCCCACGTCCTCACAGATGACCAATCAGACAGTCATTAGCCAGGACGTGCTCGCCAGCGACAGTGAAGACGAAACCCAAGCCGAATCGCCATGACAGTGGGAAGAATGGTGTTGAGATATGGACTCTTGATAGCGCGTGTTTAGGAAGTGGGGGTGTAGGAACTTGCTCTACACTGTGGATAAAGGATCCTTATGAAGACAGAGATGGACAACGTTTAATTTATTGGGTCTGCATTTGTCTCTAGTGTCTTTCGTTTTGGTCTGGGCAACAAATATTCAACTTTTCCTTTATTATGAGAGATCCTAACAGACAGAAAATGCTATATTAGATTCTCTGTTAGACAAAGAGTGCGACTGGAAGTCCAGTCTTTTTATTGGACAATGATGGGAGGACATTGGATTATGTCTAGAAACTTTAATGCAAGCACTTCCTGTTTATTTTGGCATTGCCTGAGCAAACATTGATCAATGTACACAAGCCCCAGAATAAAACAAACACATAATTTCCAAAATTTTAAAATAGTATATTTTATTTACATTCAAGAGCGTCTCAAATTTTGTCAGGTAAGGTGTCAGAATTTATTTTTGTGCAGATTTTGTTTTTTATGTTTCTGCCGTTTTATTTCATGTTTCAGGTGTCAGACTTGTCAGAAGTAGGATTCAGCATATGGGACTGAATGTCTTTTTGAGTGGAGCGCCTGTGAGCCACTTTTACCAGAGGAAGCAGCATTGGCATTGCCCCTCTCTGTTTGCACTTGGAAACTCTTTCCCCTCGTCTGTATCTTCCTCCTCTCCCTGTCTCTCTCTTTCTCCACTTCCTTCTCTCTCTTCTTCCGTAGTTTCTCTTCCTCTTTCTCTTTCCTCTCTTGCTCCCTCCGTCTGCGCCTCCTCTCCCGGGAACTTACCTTTAACTCCCCCTCTTCATCTACCTTGACTGTGTACCCCCTCCCCACCCCATCGCTGAAGTCCTGGATCAGGATTTTCGGCACCTGGACTTTCACTTGTTTTGGCTGCTCCCCTCTCAGTCTGCGGAACAAACCAAAGCGTTTAGGGATGTCTGGTGGCCTCTGCTCCTGTGTGGTTCCACTCTGAAGTGGTACATTCATTTGGGTGCATTGTGATTGGTCAGTGGACTGAAGGAGGCTGGGTGCAGTGAAAAGGTCCTCCGACAGCCTGCGGGTCCCAGTGGCACGGGAGCTGGAAGACTTGCGGACACGGAAGTCGCTGGAGGAAGTGTTCGAACGTGCCCCTTCATGTACAGGCGGGGTCTTGTTTGGTATCACCTGGGACAAATTCAGTTTCGATGTTGGGTTACCACATTCTGCCTCTGTGTTTGTAGGAAGGTGAGTATTTTCTTTGTTTTGGGACCTTGGGTTTCTGTCAGGCAAGTCTACTTTGTGAGGTTCACAAGAAGGTAATGCAGGTATGTCAGATGAACCCTGCGAAGGTGGAGGTAATGAAGCGTCCTCATATTCCTCACCTCTCTGGCTTTCTTTTTCACTACATATATTCTGTCGTTCAGGGTTGGACACAGTCTTTTCTGGTGACTGTGATGAACTACTTTCCCCATTATGCACTGTATGGCTCGCCGGTGCTGTAGGCACCGAGTCAATTAGCTCTGTGTTTGTTTGAGCTTCTGCTGTTGTCCCCGTAGCTGCCTCCTCCATCTTTGTGCAGTCAACATCATCTCTGTGTTGCTCTGGTTCAGTTTGTACAGCAGAAGTGATGTCTGAGTTTTCTCTCTCCTCAGGTTGGTGCTGCTCTACCCCGGCCTCTGTTTTGTGGCTTCCAGCTGAGACTATCCCAGGCTCCTTCTTTGTGTCTGTCGTGTTCTCCGGATCACTGCGTACTGCTAGCTCTGTCTCTGTGGGTGCCAATGTCTGCAATTCTATCACTGGGTCTACAGATATGTTGACCTGTGGGTTGGTGCAGGCACATTCTCCACTCTTAGGCTCCCCCTCTCCTGTTGCTGGGTCTGTGTCGGACTTTGTATAAGAGCCTCTGTCTCTCAATGTTTGTGTGTTCGCATCAACTTCTTGTTGTCTCTCTTCGTGTGCTGTTAGCTTCCTATATTGTAATATCTTTGCTGCAACGTGCGCTGTCTCCTCGTGTTCGCTCTTCCTCCTGGAATCCCGCTCTATTTCTACATTTGCGTATTCCTGCATCTCCGTCAGGGCTTTTATGTCAGTGTGCACCTCTTCCTGTACCTTTCCCGTCAAGCCCAGCTCCCTGGGCTGTTTCTCTGTACTCACTTCTTCTTCTGTCTCAGTCTCTGTACCTACATCTGCTTCTGTCTCAGTGTCTCTTTCTATCTCTACTTCTGTCTCAGTGTCTCTTTCTATCTCTGTCTCTGCCACAGTCTCTATTCCTATCTCTGCTTCTGCCTTTGTCACAGTCCCTATTCCTATCTCTGCTTCTGCCACAGTCTCTTTTCCTATCTCTGCTTCTGTCACAGTCTCTATTCCTATATCTGCTTCTGTCACAGTCTCCATTCCTATCTCTGCTTCTGCCTTTGTCACAGTCTCTATTCTTTTCTCTGCTTCTGCCTTTGTCACAGTCTCTATTCCTATATCTGCTTCTGCCACAGGCTCTATTCTTTTCTCTGCTTCTGCCTTTGTTACAGTCTCTGTTCCTATCTCTGCTTCTATGTGTGACTCTGTGTCTTTGGGTGTCTCTGTCTCTATCACAACCCCATTGACACACTCTGACACCTGTGGTTCCATCGCCTCTCGTGTCTCTATTTCAGCTTGGTTACTTTGATGTCCCTGACTCGTGCTGCTATCTCTCGGCTGTTCTTTGTCTGGAGCTCCACCGGGATGGCCAATCTCCTCCCCCTGGTTGTGTGAGGAGGAGTTGTGACCTGGGCCGTGTTCCTCTGTCTCCTGTGCTGCTGGTTCTGCCCCCCGGGTTGTTTTCTCTTCTTCCGGCGCTTTTGGCTGTGGCTCCAGGCCTTCTGATGGCTGTGGGTGTACATCTGGGGCCTTGTCCTCCTCCTCTAAAACACTCTGTGTCCTCTCCGGACTGCTGTCCAGACAACTGTCTCGTCTCAGACTCTCCAAGCTGTCCCCCTTCAGCTCTCCTGGGTCTGCCTTGCCCTTCCTTCCGAATCTCTTGCGGAGGCGTGACGGGGAGAGCGACAGGGTGGAGGCCGAGCGAATCAGGGAGACGGAGAGGTTGCTCCTCTGCCTCTCTTTCTGGTCCCGCTCCTCCTTTTTCTTCCGGAGCCTGGACCACGCCATCCGGTAGCCGTGGCAACGACCCCGGGGGTCAAAGGTTGAGGATGGTCGATCGCGCCGCCACTTCTGCAACTCCTTCTCCGTCTGCTTCTCCAGGTCACGTCCAGATAGGGGGACAGAGCATACCTGAATGGGTGAAGTTGCAGAAAGGCCAAACATGATCCTGGTACATCAGTATTAATGATGTGATTGACATATAGCCATTATACTAGAATAGGAAACTCCCCAAATGTATATTTATGCCTTCCCACCTCGGTCTTGTCTAAGCAATTGCCCCCCTAAACCCAAACCAGGCTCTTCCCTCTCACCTCTGCTATGAAGGCGTCGTCCCCCTGCTGCACCTGCTCCCTGATGCCCCTCAGCTTCTCCAGAGTCTCCATCTGGCCCTGGCACTCTTCACGCTGCTCTGCCCGCCCCAAAGCTTGGCGCACCAGTACTACTGCTACTTGGAACAGCACACGCACACCTATGGGACGAAGGAGACACAGGTGTAAGGACAACTTTATTCTAGGTGGGTACTCTGGGTACCCAAAACAAATCTTTTAACAATTGAGGTTTGTGGGAGTTCGGATGGAAAGTAACTAAGTTTATCAACAATATGGATTGGGTTAATAAAACAGATATTTGCATCCTATTGTGTCCTAGATTCTCGTTTGCAGGCTCTACCGTAGCAGAAGAAGAGGTCCCACACTCGCACCAATGTGTTGAAGGGCAGATGACGCGTGAACAGGCACATCAGCCAATCAGTGGCGAACATTAGTGGCTCAACTCCATGCAGCTGCAGGTGTCGGTGGGCTGCAGGACAAGTCCTTTTCAGAACCCAGGTCAGCATGGCGGCATCAAACAGCACCCCCTCCTGGACAAGAAAAACATAACTTAGACTCCATTATTAAAACCAGTTTTATTTTTGTTCAGTATTCACATTTGTCAGTTACTTTTTCCTAGACTAAAAATTACCTTTATTAACTAACAAACAAATGTCTTCATTATCTTAGACTGAAATGAGACAATACTAAGATTGAAAGAAAGATTAATGTCCAGTATTTATCTGAATTTCCTCTCTATAACAATATCATTGGAAACAATAGCTATCTATGAGGCTTCATAGCAGAGTTTACAATAAAACATAGGAGTTTACAATAAAAGAGCAAATCATAACAAACCATTAAAACTGAGTTTTAAAGTTTGACTTAAGTGCGTAAAAATTCTCTTTACATATGCTAAAGTGGACCAAAAAGCAGTTTAGTCAAAAGGCTGGCTAAAACCATATCAAAAGTAACTGCCTAAATTAACACTGCCACACATCATTTTTGAACTGAAACCGGTTTCAAGACAGGTGTGAAAAGCCGCTGTGTTGCACTGATGCGCTCTAAAGCCTATGGGTGTAGATACAAGCTCTTACCAGCAGAGGGCTGTAGTAACCAGGCAGGTACTGTTGGCTGATCTGGACCAGACACCAGAACGCTTGCTATCAGGACAATAGGGGTAAGTAAAGTTCGTTAACAATCTAGAAAGTTGATTAGGGGTGATCGATTCACATTCATGTGGCTGGTCTGCAGGTTGTACCTCAGCAGGCATGTTCATGAGCAGCACTGCAGCCACGGGTCCCTGAGCCTGGCAGTAGCCCTCGTCAGGCTCGTGCTGGGTGTAGGCTTTGAGCACTCTGAACAACCCCCGCTGACTTCGTCACACATTCACACACACAAATGCTCACATTTTAATAAACAATCTATATTGCATAAATTATTTGAGCTTTAACTAACTGAATAAGTTGATATTAGAATGTATTATTTACCCATGTCCGTCTCTGGAGAGGAACATCTCATGGAAGGGAAACTGGCGGTCCAGGTCTCTCTCAATCACGTCCACCCAGCTCTGCAGGGCAGGTTTGGAGTCCAGCGACTGGCACCAGATAGACAGGGTGCGGTTAAGGTGGGTGACTCGCTCTTGACACAATTGTTTATTTTTGTTGTTGTGTACAGAATAGTAAGGGCATGGTGTTATGGAGTGTCCCTACCAGGTAGAGGTCTTTATCATGCTGCATCCGGCCTGTGGCTCCACAAAGCAGGGGCCAGCACTTGGCCCGGAGTGAGGCTGGAATGCCCTTCTGGCACTGTTCCTTGACCTGAGGGGGTGGGGGTAGTTAAAAATATTTACGTCATACAAGTGCATCTCTCTCACAATTACCCAGCGTGCAGCATTGATAATAGTTAGTTGTTGTTTTTTCAATGCAAAGAATAAGAGATAAAATAGCCTGCTCTCAATATAAGTTGTAAAATCATTGCATTTAACTCTGTATGCTAAAGGGCCATAGTTAAGACTCTCAAATGGATAGCTTAATTTACATCCGGCACGGGTAAATCTCTGTTTGAATGGATAAGGACCCACCTTACTGGAGCTCTTTTTTAAGATGCGATCCCATTCACTGATAATGTTGATCCACCTGGTCTCTCTCTGCCTGACCAGCTCAGGGGATGGGCCTTCGATCCTGTTACAGAAGCAACAGATGAACGTTGCAGACAAAGCGTTGACACACAAAAACACACAATCATGCTTTTACAGAACATGCTCTGTCACCTGCTACATTTGTATCTGGCCCAAGATGGGCAGAATAATACTGCAACGGTAAGAATCTTTTTTTTCTACCAGAAAGGTGTATTTTTTTCTCAAAACGCTTTCCTGAGTTGACTCAACAATATGTTATCGTCAATGAGCATAAAACATCACAAAGCAAACAGGAAACAGGAAAACCACACGCCAGTGGTGCGAGTCACTATGGCAACAGGCCCGGATGTTGAACATTGAAAGACAATCTGTGACGGTAGGCATCCGTTGTGCACACTGTTAAAGCTTATAGGTGCTTTAGCCTTGACCTTACCTCAGATTATTAGAGGAACTACAAAATTCAGTTTATAACTGTAAGGTGGAGGAAAACTGAAGAACTAAGTATATATCCTAAATCGTGTATCAACTTGAAGTATGCCCAACATAAACCATATTTAGTTTACTCTTAGTTTGTCTGACTAGAGAGCCAATGAACAGCATTGTACATTCTTTCAGAACTGAAAACGTGAATGTGTTGGCACGACTCACCCAACACTGTGTCCATTCCCCAGAATAAAGCCAAATCGATCTGTCTCAGCCACCACAGGTCCCACCAGAGTCAAACCAGAGCTGTCTTCTCTGATTGGGGTCCTACGGGTCGGACTAGACGGATTGGACATCTCACTAAGGCAGAGCAGCGAGAGAAGTCCCCAAAGCTGCCTTGGTTGAAAATTTCTTCTGTGTAACTGACAGTGTGTCGCCGTGTCAAAGTTGTGTGATTTCCATCCCACATTCACATGTAGCTGTTTCCAAAAGTTGTCAATAACAAAAGTTAATCATCTTCCTCAATGCGCAAACATTTTGATGTCATAAGTCAGAATGAGAATGTCAACATAGATTATATATAATTGAACAATATGAAGAATAAGGAAAGGTGTTTTCTTTAGTCAAAACGGCATTACCGGATCATTAGTTTAGTTTTAAGCAGAAGTGAGTCCTGTCCACTTCCTGTCATACAGCCACACCCTGGTAATTCTTAAACATTACAATGGTTTCAAATGTAAAAGCGATCATTTATACCTTTTAAATGACCCTCCACGATGATCTCTTGGTTTGAGTTGCTTGCTTAGGAGAATTACTTGTTCTTGTGGTTAAAGAGGAAGCGAGAACTTCTGCGCACCCCGTCTTTCTCATTCTGGCTCTCTTATCAACGGATCACATGTTTGTGACTTAAGGTCTAGTTCAAAACATACCTGTTCATCAGTAGAATCGTCTGAAGGTGCATATTTCAGAAGTTGGACAAAAATGCAATAGATTACTCTGATATAAATTTAGTTTTTGGGATAATGTAATGGGGACAATGTAACAATGCAGAAAGTGATGCTCTGCTGCAAATCTTTTGTCCTGTTGTTCAACTAAATGTTCTAAACACACAGAATATTTTGTTGTGATAACCATTATGCCATAATCCAAAATGAGCATTTTATATTTAGCATGGATTTGGTTGAGAGCAGATGTCAATAAGGTTTTCAAGTGGACACCATCCATCTCTGATGTTTCTATAAATTGAGCCCACAACATCTCAACAAAACATTTACGGTGAGGTACGACGTGTCAGAGCCCTCTATAGCCAAACAGCCAAATAATCAAAATGAAAAATTATTTTTTTAAGCTGTGAAATATCACTATTCTACACCTGCAGGCTCTTTTCTTCAGCTCTGCAGGGATACTTACCACCTGAACAGAAAAAAAGAATGAGGTGCAAGTCTGAAAAAGGAAACTGTGATTATTTAGAAGCCATCATAGTAGAAATGGCATGGAGACACAGATGACGCAGCATTTTATGCTGTTATTATGTTTTAGTTATAGACCAAGGCTATTTGTGTACTTTATTAAACAGCTGACTGACCTACATTTATGAGCCACTCCTTTTGTTAGACTACTAAGTATTTACTTGTGTAGCGCAGGCTAATCACCTACTTACTAGGTCATTACTTATAATTAACTATAGTATAATATAATTTAAACTATTAATATTGGGAAACATTAATAAGTATGGCACATAGCTTAATTATAGGAAAAGCCTGATTTGCCTGGTGTTCACATTTTGTAGCGCTTTTTTATAGGGTCAGAGTGAAGTAAATCCCTGGAATTGGGACGGGAGATTATATGAAGAAGCAATCTGCATGTTAGCCTACACATTAGCAGCTGGTGAATCAGATGGTCTGCCAGCCGGTTCTGATCACCTAGCAAGTCTGTTGTTTCCGAAACCTGCACGAACAGTGAACATGTGTTGGACAATTGAGAAAGACCAGACGGAAATTAATCCAAATACATTTGTGAGAACTTTAATTCGTTTGCCAACTATTTAGTCCCCTTTTTGTTTAGCTGTTGTTTAGACCAAAGGTCACTGAGTTTCAATAAAAAATAAGGTGTGACCAGAGTAGGCCTACTGAATTTTGGACTATATTTCTTCCACTTTCTCTCCTATTAGAATATGTGAAGAATCAGAAACTACCAACTGACTGGACGTTTATCACTGACAGCTGCAACAACGACTTTGGTCAGAGCACACACAAAGACATGTAATTCTTCATAGATATAGTGGTTAGTCTAAAATGTTCTAATTTCACACTCCTGCTGCCTCGGGGATGACCATATGAGGTTTTTACTTGTTTCGGCAGTCAGCCACCATAAACTATCAGTTTGAGAAGGGACTCTTGTCCCCATTTTTTTGTGGCGAGCAGGCCCTTGGTCTCTACCCCAATGGAGAGGAGTGTTCCATTGCCTGCAAGCTATGCTGCCCTGTTGACCACACGCATATCAACTAGTTTTATTACACAAAACACCTTCAGGACCCAGTTATACACTATAAAAATATGTGATACACTGACAAATGTGTTGTGGTCCATATGTTCTTTCCACTTAAGGGATTGGTTCCGTACACTTTTGGAGAGTCACGCACAGCTCTGGTTCAATGGGCCCTCTCTGTTTGCCAATATATGGGGCTGCCGCTGACTTTGCAGTGCTTTATTCTGCCTCTCCCTATGTGCCCAGGCTATCGCCCTTGAGACAGAGACGCACGCGGGTGGATGGCAGCAGTAGAACCACTCTATGACACTGATATGACCAAGTACATCAACTGTAACTTCTGCCAGGAAGCTTGCCCCGTGGACGCCATCGTAGAGGTCAATCCTGTTGACCTATTGTCTTGAAAGTTTTGTATTAGGAAGTTAAACAGTGTCTGTAATTTCTGCTGATCTCTTTTGAAGTAGTCCTTTATGTATTACTTCCAGGACTCTATAGCGAAATACTAATTTACACCCTTCAATCCCCAGGGTACAAACTTTGAGTTGTCTACTCTGACCTCTGAGGAGCTGCTGTACAATTAAGAGAAGTTGCTCAACAATTGAGACCAGGGTTTGAGCTCCCGTGAAAACAGTAAAGTCATACATCTGTGGGGGTCGCCAATACAGTGCACCGGTTCAGATATTATTTATTTATCTCCGCCACTACCGTTAGAGACCCCCACAAAGCTCAGATTGTAACTCGAACCCTGATGGAGACCGATTGAAGGCGGAGAATGCAGCCAACATACAAGCTGACTATCTGTACAGAATAAAGGGTCATCTTAAATTATAACATAAACTACAGATAGGATGACCTGGCAGACTTACAGAACTCAACCGAATCTATTTTTGTGCCCTACATCATTAAGGGCTCAAATGTCTAAGCGCACAAGCCAATATAAATTGGCCTTCTGTTCTAAATTGTTCCATGTACATTTTTGTGATTCCACAATTTGTGCTATTTGCATAATTTATGATAGGCCAACTGCAAACAAGTCACATTAAATTTCATGTTACAAACCAATTTCCAAGTTCATTGATAGTCTGATTAAAAATATTGGTGAAATATTGAGTATTTTAGGATGTAGATTAGTGACTAACAATCATTATTTGGATGATTTTTGGATCTTGTCCGTTTCGATTAGAAAATAAATGGCAGGCACTGTAAACAGGTAAACTTCTGAAAGGTTAAACGCCATGCAAATATATGTCACACTGTAGCCAGTCATAATAAATAATGTTATACTAGTGTTAAAGAATTGCAACTCAAGCATACTACCTAAATCCAAAAGTCTACTTAACACAAAGGTGTGAAACACAGCAGACTGTAGCAAAGGTGTTGTTTTTATTTGGTAGAATAATTACACAAACGTTAATAAATATATTTTTAAATTTAACCGCTTAGATGGTCACATGATATGGGCGGAAACTGACTCAGAGTGCACGCTGAATCTCCCGCGAACGCAGCCATTTACTCTTTCCCTCTTCGCTTCAACACCGGGTGAGTCTAAACGTTTTCACTGATGCTGTACCGTTTTAAATTGAATTTGTTGCTATAAATTAGCGTATTTTCAACCACGAAACTTATTCAGGTACATCTAAAAAGTCATATTATACGATATTAATATTTTTTTATTCAACCACAATGTATGTTATTTGCTAGATTTACGTTTATCGCATGCTAACTTGCAATTTGAACACATTAGCTAGCTTTTGTCATAAGAATGGCTTCCATGCATGCTGCTGTGCGAGCTAGCTACTTCACAGGCTTTCGTCTTTACACTATGTTCCCTCGGCTGGTTTCAATGCTGATTCGTTGGCGTGTAAGAAACATTATCCTCGCCGTATGGATCTATTATTTTATTGTCAACATGTAACGCATGGAACCGACAACTCAGTCATACAGAGTAGACATTGTTCCAGTCCTAGCTTGAAAAGTGCGGCACTCACTAGTACTAGCACTAGCAGCGCGCTATGGCGCACTCTTTACTGTTAGCCCTAGGGCTAATGTTAGCAATCATTCGGGTTTGTTTAGCATTGCTGGTGACTGGATAGCAAACCCAGCTAACTCGATCAACCTAGTTCATAGACACGTAATTAACGCATTGTACGCATGGCTAAATCAGAGCCGTTACACCCATACTCCAAATAAGAGTTGTTGGCTGTTATATAAGTTAACAATGTCGGACAATGTGTCATGGTTGCTTTGAGGAACCTGCTAGTTGGTTAGCATAGCAAACCTATCCATTTTGCTAGCCCCATCGCTTTAGCAATGTTACCTATACCAATAACTGTATAAAAGAGTAAAGGCGCGTTAGCGGAACTAACAATTCTAATTTTGCATGACTGGTGGTCGATGCTGTAAATTGATATTTGAATCACTTTCCCAAGTTGTATAACGTTACGGAAGCTATGCTACTTTTTTCCGAGCAACGATGGAAGATTACAAGTTAAAAACCCGCATTGTGTATTTCAGGAGAACATCAGACACCACAACATATTAAACGATGGCAGAAGGCGAACCATCAGTCCAGTTTAAGGTAATTGTTGCACTATGTAAGCTTATATTAAAGCACGCTTGCCCGTGTTGATCTAGTGGTAAAGATGGTTAACCCACTTTCTTCAATTTTAGCTTGTCTTGGTGGGTGATGGAGGAACGGGAAAGACAACTTTCGTTAAGAGACACTTGACAGGAGAGTTTGAGAAGAAATATGTTGGTGAGTCTTTCCCAAAAATATAATTGCTTTCTATTTTACATACTTCCTAGTTCATTCAGTAAAGTAACTGAGTTGTTGCTTGCTGGATCAATGAGTTGGTTGTACAACAACCAAAGGTCTCCTAACTCCATGAAATGTCAATTCTACTGAAAAGCCACTGACTAGTGATGAAAGCAGCATATATCATCAGTTGAAGTGTGCAGCATGTTTCGCTTATCTTTTCTCACCTTCTCTCCATCCAGCCACTCTGGGAGTAGAGGTGCACCCACTGGTCTTCCATACTAACAGAGGAGCCATTAAGTACAACGTGTGGGACACAGCTGGTCAGGAAAAGTTTGGAGGACTAAGAGATGGCTACTACATTCAAGGTACTGCAATCTTTTTTTCCTGAAAAACGCCTTTTTCAGTGTAGCTATTGGAAAAGTCTTACCAGTAATGCTTTTTTGAATATAAGTTTAGCCCAGGTTCTGCCATACATTAGACTGCCCAGACCCTGTGGCTGATTGTGGCTTGCCTGATTCAGAAGTGTTTTGTCATTTGCAAAACATTCCTTTCTGTGCCTCCCTTTCCAGCCCAGTGTGCGATCATCATGTTTGATGTCACATCTCGAGTTACCTACAAGAACGTGCCCAACTGGCATCGTGACCTGGTGCGTGTCTGTGAGAACATTCCCATAGTCCTCTGCGGCAACAAAGTGGACATTAAAGACAGGAAAGTCAAAGCCAAGAGCATTGTGTTCCATCGCAAGAAGAACCTGCAGGTAATTCACATGAAAGCTTTCCATACTGATCAAAGTTGTGCTCTTTAATCATGCGTGGAATAAGATGGACTAATCTCTACTGACACTAGCACTTAAACTTCAAAAATGTATGCCTAGTGCTTAATGTTGCCTGAAGTCTTCCTGGCAGCATGTTCAAACTCGACTGAACAGATGGCAATAATTTCCCATAAAAATCCACACTCCTTTCTCACAGTACTACGACATCTCTGCCAAGAGTAACTACAACTTTGAGAAGCCTTTCCTGTGGCTAGCAAGGAAGCTGATTGGTGACCCCAACCTTGAGTTTGTTGAGATGCCTGCCCTGGCTCCCCCTGAGATCCAGATGGACCCCTCCCTTGCTGCGCAGTACGAGCATGACCTCAAAGTGAGTATATAACTGACTAGATGGCATGAGTTGAGATGATGCGATGTATGTGCTGTGTGCATCTCAATGTCCAACCTGTTTTTTGGCATGTTGTGAAATCCTGCTTCGGTATTTATTTGTAATGGCATAATTTCTATAAATAATATATATGGACTGAGTAGTAATCTGCCTCATTGTCTCCTTTTAATTACACAGGTGGCTTCAGAAACAGCTCTCCCAGATGAAGATGATGACCTTTAACCTGTTACCCAGAAAACCCCTTTGTCCACCCTCAGTGTCAGGAAGTTGTAGGATTTTGGCCCGTTTACTGTAAAATCCCGTTGCAGATTTATTTTTATTTTTGAACCTTTCTTTGTTTTGTTTTGTGTTTTAAAAACTGAAAAAACAGATGGAAAAAAATGGTGAAAGTCCTCATTGGTGTCATTCTCTTAATTTCACTTTAAGACACACCTACCCTAGTGTTGTTGGCTTGGCAATGTGCTACTCTTCATCAATAAGCACCACCCACTGCACTTACCCAGCTCACCCACGCTGATGTAAGGCCTATTGGAAGCACCAAGGGAACTTTGAATAAAAACATTCTGAATATAACCTTGTGTCTGGGATAATTACTTTATTGTTGGCAGATTTAACCATGTTCAACAGTGTCTCAGCTGACACCCATGCTGGAGTAAATGTTAAATTAAGTTATTTATTTTTCCAGTAACTTTTGTTTGTGGGTTTTTATTTCACATGTTTCATACCATCTACTGGAGTTAAATTACTATTCACTAAATAACTATTTAGGTCTGGTATATTTAAGGAGTAAAACTTACCACTTGAGTTAAACCCAGCATTTAGGTTTAAAAATTACTGTTATCAAAGGTCTAACCCTTAAAGCTTACTGTTGAGGGTTTAAGTATAGGCATAGGACAACATACCGATTCATCAGTGGACCTGACGAAACTAATAGTTGGGAAGATAACACTAATTTGTTGGTTACAAGGTTTTGGAAATGAGTCGTCATAAATTAAATGACGTGACTTGTGTTGAGGTCGAGGATCAAGTTAAACTAATCACGCATTCACCACAAGGTGTCATAAAAGTATTTCCTTGCGCGTTTTCCCCGAACGCTGAGCAACAAATTAAGTGGAAATTACTCAAGGGCTTCTGGAGCTCTTAGGCATCAGACTCTAATTCTTTCAAATTTGGCACCTTGGTGTTTGTGTGTGCTAGGGAGAAAGCGAGAGAGAGAGAGTTGATGAGAAATAGCGCTGTACTGTAAAACAGCAGCTCAGTCATGGTCTGTTATAAACGGTTTTCTTATCGGCTTAACGGAGCAAGGGAGATGGGCGGATGATCTCCCTATCTGTATGTGAATGAGTGTGACTGACGTGTGAGTGAGAAGAGGGAGAAAGCTGTTTGAGTGTTTTGGAAAATGTGAAGAGAAGGCTTAAATTAGTTGGAGGACGGGTCTATGCTGTTTATAAATGTTGTAGGTACCCTCATGGAACTGAGTCAGACTACCTTATAAACATCGACCGTTTCACAACAGTAGTAGATATCACTTAGCCTACTATCCTCATATAACTTGTTCCATTTCAAAAGGCTACATATCCGATTGTTTGTAGTCCCTTCCAGATGGCAAGCTGGCACCACCCAGGTAAACCATGAAAGAGAACCATTACGGAACTTTTACACAGGTGCAGGTATCTCACTGGCCAGGGCGTGGCCTGCAACTGGACTAGCAACTCTTTACGCATGCGTGAGCCAGAAAAGTGCGTTTCAGAATGATTACTGAAGGCCAGCGAGAGGAAGAGAGAGAGAGAGAGAGCGAAAGAGGGAGAGAGAGAGGGGGAGATTATACAGACAGCCCACAGCACACAACTGTTGTGTTAATCCCCTGGACGAGGAGATTTTGAGAAAACCCACAGGCTTTAACTCCAGCAGCCATATTGCATTGAAAACCGGACGAAAAATACATTTTTTTTGTAGCAAAGGATCACCTCCAAGAAAAACCTTGAAGTTGGGGGAGTTGAGTTTCTTTTAACTTGGCGGTGGGATTCTGTATAGCTAACTTGCCAGCTGGCTGAGGAATTCAGACATTCTGAGGCTGAGTTGTTTCAAATTGTTGTATATATATATTTATTTATATATTTAGGAAAATTATAGGCCCATTTGTATAATAAACTGTCAGCGAGATGAAGGACCGATTGGAGCAACTCAAGGCGGTAAGTAAACATTTTTTATTTGCTCCTTTGATGACATCGGTTGTCTTGCCTATAGTCACCTGACTACTATATTCATTGGCATAAGCTTGTTAAAGGTGTACTGGATACAAAAAGTAGCCATAGCCGTTATTTCCAAAGACCTAGCATTTAGGTGGATATCATTAGTATTTGCACACGCGGATGCAGACAACAGTTTAGACTGATAAAAATAATGGGTGGAGTGGGGTGGGGTGCTCAGAGGACAAAGTGACAGGTGTCAGTCTGGAACTGTCGTGGTGACCTTTCTACACATATAGACACTTTTTGTGTGAATTCATTATACCGGTCCAGCCTATTAGGGTTTTCTTATCAGATTGAAGTACAAATTAGCCAAGTGAATTGTCTTCCAGAATGAAAAAAACATGCTGTAATATGTACATGCTATAACACTAATTACTTTGTATTTTCAGTCAAATTCAACAGTTCATCTGTCACTGCTTTGTAGACAATAGAAGCAGGGTATGATGTAGGCCTATATAATAACAGGTGCCCAGTCGGTGAGGCAGCCTCTAATAATCCGCTGAAGTTGATATCTTTGCCATGGCCACCTTGTAACTGCTGGCCAAATATTTGCATGTCAAGTTAGTGAAACATTGTCTTCAGGGCAGAAGGCCTTGTATGTCCTCACAGATGGAACAAAGTATGTAGAGAGACGTAGAGCTTGTAAATGCCATGGTCAGTGAACCCTGTCTGGCCTCGGCTCTCACTATTTCCGCCCAAGAAGTTTCGCTTGGTGGTTGGGCAGTTTTTGCGGTGTGCATGATCAGGTCAGCTGACAATGTGCTGGCGATTTAGAAAGGAGAGGAAACCGGATATAGAGGATGCCACCTCAAAAGGCCTGTAGCCATGACTGCACGTTATCCTTTGAAGAAGTTTCCTGGATGACGGAACCCTCCTTAGTTTCTCCTCTTACTTTCAGCAAACGACATGAAAGAATATTAAAAGTGGATAAGGGAAGTGATTCAGCAAATAATGTGAGTTTTATGTCTTGCCTTGTATCATGTAATCCAACATAGACCTGTCAACAGAGCCTGGAGATCAGCGTTGGGAGTGAATAAGCTTTTTTTTTCAAATCAGGAGAACTGTCACATATTTGCAGTGTCTGTTTATCTGTTTCACCCTAAGTCTTCACACCTGTACTACCCTCAGTTTGTATGCCAGTCCTTCTTTCCTTGAAATTACCTGTTGGCCAGATTTTATTGTTTTACCCCTATCTGTCTGACAGCCAGACTTTCCAGCGTTAAACATGTGATTGCATGTGATTTCTCTGCAACACAGGAGGATTAAGGATTGTTTGATATGTCCATGCCAAGGTCCATTGAAACCTATTTATCTATAGAGCCCTATAGATTATGTAAATTGATTCCACCAGCTCAGCAGTGTAAGTTAAAGGCTTGTGACCTTCAGAGAATTATTCCATTCAGCATTTTGTCTTTATGTGCAGATTAAGAGTTCACTGTGTAAAAAAAAAATGATTAAAAGAGTCATAATTGTCACAAGACTGGTAATACTTTATGAGGGCACATTGTAAAATGTTAGTCCCTTATGACCAAGATGAAATTCACTCTCTTTATTCCTGCTGCGATCTGCACACCGTAGTTCAAAAGTAATTCTCTCACATGTTGGACTCCCCTTTCCCTGGCCTTGTTTTGTTGAATGAGAAAGACACAGGAAGGAAATGATTGCTGGGTCTATTTCACCACAACATCTAGTGTGTGTGTGAGCAAAAGAGAAGTAAGAGAAGAGTAAGGGAAATTTAGTTGTTCTGTTTTAACACGCCTTGGCTTATTTCACGCAGGACATGGTTTTTAAACTTAAAATGCATTGATCGTGAACGTAGGAAAATGTTAATTAAGCAATTGAGAAAGAAAGTATGAGCGATCTCAGATAGCAATGTGACTGTTGTGTATTTTTTTGACACGAAATACACAATTTATTTGCCATTCAAAGTAGATGGAAAGCTACAGCTTTGAATAGAACTTAATAGTAGGACATAACAAAGGTCTCAAACATTGACTGTAACACTTTGCTACCGGAAATGTAGTCAGTGGACGGGCATCAACTGTCTACAGTTAGGTGGCAAGCTGTGAAGGAAGCAGTGTGACAGTTACAACCACAGTTTGCCAGTGTGTGACGTGAAAACACAAACTTACAAATGGGCTGTACAATAACGGCATTTACTGCTTATTTAAGAGTTTGGATAACTGGCCTACTTTCCTCCTACTTCTGTTCGCTCTCCTTCCCTTTTTTTGCGTCCTTTTGTCGTTCTTCTCCCTTGTGTTCCAACTGAAACACCCACAGTTCGTGGTGACGCATGTTTACCAGAGGCTTGTTTGAACCGCTGAGGTCAGTTAAGAACCAGTTCTGATGCTCGCTGTTACCCTCGCCCTTCACTGTGTCACTATCAGCAACTCGGGGCAAGGCATTCTGGTATTGCTAGTTTGGCTCTAGTGTCACTCATGTTTATTAAGCCCTCTTGTAACCTACGCAAATCATTTGTCTTGTGCCTCTTTATTGTAGGCTGTCAATGAGACAAGTGCCTTGTACTTGTACTTGTACCACAGGCCATATTTCTACTTTTGTTTATAGTGGAGGACATTTTCCAACACGTTTAAGGGAAGGGAATTCCCTTTGTGAGATATGAAAAGCCCAGGAACACCTGTTTGAGATTACAACCATCTTATCTGGTAGATGGTCCATAGGTTGGTTTTCAGCCTTAGACGTTAATAGGTCAAATATTGCTCTTTGTATGTGTACCTTTGAGATGGTGGTTTGACTTGTAATCATTCCCTTATTGGTGATGCATTGGTGTTCAAATGCTATACCTGTCTCTTTTCCTCTCAGACTTGTGACCAAGATGACGAAGAGGTGGAGATCGCTGTGGACAATGCAGCCTTCATGGATGAGTTCTTTTCACAGGTTGGCACATTTATTTTTTCAGTGCTTTCGTGTTAGTGTGTGCTGTGTGTGTGTTTGTGTGTTTTTCCGTGTGACGCCATACAACACAGGTATGTATGCAGGTCAAATTCATGTTCTGTGTATGCGTTTCAGATCGAGGACATCAGGAACAGTATTGATAAGATTGACGAGAATGTGTCGGAAGTCAAGAAGCTCTACTCTGTTATCCTGTCTGCCCCCACATCAGAGCAGAGTAAACCCCTATATGACTTCTCTCTTCTACTCTTATCATTTTTATTTTCACTCCCTTTCTTTTCTCTGAATTTCTCTCTTCTGTTCTCTGTCTCTTGTGTTGTTTCAACATGTCTTATGCCTTATGTTTGACAGAGACGCAGGACGAGCTGGAGGCGCTCACCAACGACATCAAGAAGATGGCCAACAACGCTAGAAACAAACTCAAGAGTGAGTCCATCTCAGAGACAATTCTTAAAACAAAAGTTAAATGCAACATGGTATGCTTTTAATAACCTACCTGCCTGTCGGATTGGTCATCAGCCATCGAGAGGAACCTGGAGTCAGAGGAGGAGGAGCGGGTGTCAGCTGACATGCGGATACGTAAATCTCAGGTCAGCCTCCTACTCTTGGACTATTCTGACCTTTGAACCCTAAAATTGACCCCCCCTACCCTCAGGCTCCTCCTGTCTTCTAATTGCTAATTGTGTTAAGTTAGATGTGTCTCTGTCCCGCAGAACGAAATCTTACAGTCATCTCTTGTGCATATTGTTAATAATGTATAGATTTTCATCCTACAGCTGCCAAACCCACCAAGCCTTTCAGCATTTGTACTAAAACTATACTTGTGACACGGCCGTGATCCTGTTTCCTTTCGATTTCCCCAGCATGCAGTACTGTCCAGGAAGTTTGTGGAGGTGATGACCAAGTACAATGAGGCCCAGGTGGACTTCAGGGAGAGGAGTAAAGGAAGGATCCAGAGACAGCTGGAGATCAGTGAGTTAAAACGCACGCAATGTCCACACTCTACTTGGAAAAAATAAATGAAGCAGCACTTTTTCAGTCCTTTTTAAATGACTTTTTTTAATGATTTTCTAACAATTTGTCCCCTCTGTCTAGCTGGCAAGGCTACAACAGACGAGGAGCTGGAGGAGATGTTAGAAAGTGGCAATGCTGCTGTGTTCACTGCAGGGGTAAGTGTGTGTGTGTGTGTGTGTGTGTGTGTGTGTGTGTGTGT